>CM032373.1:8016328-8268164 GCA_019023105.1 Diglossa brunneiventris
CCCACACCCCATTCAGCACCAGGAGGTGTCTGGGCCCCCAGGAAATCTTGTGCTGCTGCACTTGAGTGGCCTCCAGCAAGTGAGGCAAACAAAGGTTATGGTCCAGATGTAAATAGGAGTATCTCCTGCCTTTATCTAATCCAAGTTACATTTTTATCTTTACTGCCACTGCTGTTTAAATGTTTGCACTACTTTTTTAACTGGTAAAATGTAAGAGGGGCCATAAATCCGAGGCACATTTCCACTGCAGCGGTTCCAGTGCTGCATTTGCTCTCCCGGTTAATGCCAAACCTCGGTTCCTGAGCGGACAAAGAGCCCCACAGCAGCCAGGGCCATCAGCAGGCTGCTGCTGAGGGGGACATGCCTCAGAAATGGTTATTTACCCATCCCAGGCACATTTAGCCCCACTGTCTCCAGTTAAATCCATTACAGCAGCAGGAGCAGAGCTCTCTGCAGGCCCCCGGCTGCTTGCCAGGCTGCAGGTCTAAAATGAGATATTTCAATCCCAGAAATGCCCTAAAGGCAGCGAGGAGAAGCAAAAAAAGCCCTGTGGGAAGGCAGGCCGAGGGCTGGGGAGGCGTGTGGGGCTGCAGCAGCCACACCAGGCACGGGAGGAGATTTCCAGCTGGGAAAGGAGCAATCCTGGAGCAGAGTGGGATCCCAGGCTCCCAGTTTGTCCATCTCAGTTTATCCGCCCTAAAATAGCTTTTCTCTCTCAGAAGGACCCAGGGGATGGAGCTCAGGTGTTTGCCCACGCAGCCAGACATGGTTTGGGGTGAGAGTCCAGCCCAGGAGGGTGAGATTCCCAGATTCCCAGCTCCCTCTGAAAGCCCTTGTGATAAACAGGGTTTCGTTTCTCACAGCCCCACAGGTGGATGGATCCTCCCCCTGCCCTGCTGCCCTCCTTCCCCTCGTTCTGAGCACACAGGGAAGGGCTGGTCCCATAAAACCCCAGGGCACGGCTGGTGTTGTCCGTGTCAGGGTCAACGCCACGGGGACAAATTCCAGCCATTAAAAAAAAGAAAAAAAAAAAAAAAAAAAAAGAAAAAAAAATTAAAAACCCATTTAAAAAATATTAAAAACACAAAACAAAACAAAACAAAAAAAAAACAAAAAAACAAAAAAAAAAAAAGAAAAACAACCCAAACCAACAAATAAAAATTAAAAAAAAAATAGAGGAAGAGACAGGAGAGAGAGTGAGAACATCGGTGCCAGCAGTGCCAGCTAGAGCCAAGGTACAGGGCATGAGTCACCCGGAGCTCCCCAGAGGGAGGGAACGGCTCCAGCTCCACATTCCAGCGCCCAGAGCCCCGCAGACAGTGCGGGGGAAGCTCCATCTGCCCCTCCCGGAGCCCTTCTGGGCGAGGATTGAGGATTTCCACATCCCCCCAGGGTGATGGAGCCCAGCTGGATGCCAGCTGTGCCCCCCTGGGAACCCCGAGCTGCCCCAGCTGTGCCCTCCTGGGAACCCAAATCTGCCCCAGCTGTGCCCTCCTGGGAACCCCGAGCTGCCCCAGCTGTGCCCTCCTGGGAACCCTGAGCTGCCCCAGCTGTGCCCCCCTGGGAACCCCGAGCTGCCCCAGCTGGGGCAGATCTGGGGACATTGGGCTGGCAGGGATCTGGGGACATGGGGACAGCAGGGATCTGGGGACATGGGGACAGCAGAGATCTGGGGACATTGGGCTGGCAGGGATCTGGGGACATTGGGCTGGCAGGGATCTGGGGACATGGGGACAGCAGGGATCTGGGGACATTGGGATTGCAGGGATCTGGGGACATTGGGCTGGCAGGGATCTGCTGTCCCTGCTCCTCGGGGGCTCAGGAGGGGGACAGGACGCCCATGCCAGCTGGGGGACGGGTGGGATGTCACATGCCTGGAGCTGTGGCAGGCAGAAGCAAGGGGCACTTCCCTGGGATCCACATCCCAGCCCAGGGAGGTCACAGCAGCCTCTGCCTCCCCACCAGCTGATGTGCAATTAATTAATTAATTAATTAGCAGTGTCCCCACGGCCTGATGTCCCGGGGCTTGGCAGAGGGGACAGAGCCTCCCATCCCTTCCCCAGGGACACCAGCTAATTCACTTTTCTTTTGGCTGCCAGCGAGGTTAAAGCAGCGCAGCCCTGGTGGCACTGCCCGCCTGCAAGCCACGTGTCAAGGGCACAGAGAAGCAGCCCTTGGGGACGTGGTGCCACATGCCTGGGTTGTTTTTATTTTTTTATTTTTTTTTTGCCTGCGTCAAGCGAGCAGATTCCATTTTAATGTCACGCCCGTGCTGTGCGGTGGTGGGACATTCCTCCCAGCGTTGCCATGTGAGGCCAGCACGTGTGTTTTGCTGCCCTTAAAGAGCTTTATCAGTTCCTGAAGTCACTTTGCAAACAGCGGCAGCCAAGGAGCCGGGTGAGGGGCAGCCAGCAGGAGGAGGGGGGAGGAAAAGGCAAGCAGGAAGAAAAAGGGCTTTGTTAATTTTAATGGGGTGTGTTATGTTCCTCCTTCATCTGGCAGATATGCCACACTGGGTGATGACAAGCTTTGGCCACCCGAGCCCCCCGGGCTCGTTAAACCCCCCTTGGCCAGCGAGGCCCGGCTTTGCAGAGCCCTGCCAGGCCGGGCTGAAGCGCGGCTCTGTTTTCATCACGGAAAAGCCTCCGGGCGCATATTTTTGTAATTAGGCTCTTTCTGCTCAGCAGTTTCTGCAGCTGTGATGACACTTGGGTGTCGCCCCCTGCTTTCTCACGCTCTCCCTGCCAAGGCTGGGCCGCCGCCAGCGCCGAGGTCACCCCGCGGCCCCGCCGGCCCCAGCGCGCTCCGGGCCGGCGCTCGGCCGTGGCAGCGGGCCAGGGTCCTCCCCAGGCGGGGTGGGAGGCTGGAACGGCCAGCTCTGGAGCGGGGATGGGGCTCTGGGGGTCACAGGAAGGGCCGCGCTGCTCCCGGCTGCCGGGCCCAGCACGTGGCCGGAAGGTTCTGGAATGGCTCCAGCCTGGGGACGATCCACGCCCTGCTGGGGCTGCCTGGCCCGGAGATCACAATGAGCTCCTTCCTCAGGGTCAGGTGGAGCTTCCTGCGCGTCCGGCTCTGCCTGCTGCTGCTCTGAGCAGAGCTGGGATGGGTCCTGTGCTGGTGTCCCTGCAGGGCCTGGATCCATCCATCCCCATCCATCCCCATCCCTGCAGGGCCTGGATCCATCCATCCCCATCCATTCCCATCCCTGCAGGGCCTGGATCCATCCATTCCCATCCATAGCTATCCCTGCACATCCTGGATCCATCCATCCCCATCCATCCCCATCCATGCAGGGCCTGGATCCATCCGTTCCCGTCCCTGCTGCTTCTGACCCCATCCCCATCCCTATAGATCCTGGATCCATCCATCCCCATCCCCATCCCTGCAGATCCCAATCCCATCCCTTCCCTCCCTCCCTCCTCACAGCCATGGATAAGTCAGGATACTCCCATCGCTCCCTCCCTCCTATCCCTCCAGCCAAGAGGAGCTTTTCCTTATCCCCTTCCCCCTTTTCCCCTTTCCCATTTCCCCTTCCCCCTTTTCCCCTTTCCCATTTCCCCTTCCCCTTTCCCATTTCCCATTTCCCTTCCCCTTTCCCATTTCCCCTTTCCCCTTTCCCCTTTTCCCCTTTCCCCTTTCCCCTTTTCCCTCCCCTCCCTATATCCAGTGCCAAGTGGTTTTCCTGCACGGCAGACTGGGAATCCTGGAATCCTGCAATGGTTTGGGCTGGAAGGGACCTCAAAGATCATTTAATTACAGCTAAATCAATGCACTTAAGCATCAATTAAGTAGGAAATCCAAGTTTTCTTTCCACAGGGGACTTTCCCTCTGGCGCCACTTGCAGATTGAGCAGCCAGACCCACCAAAATCCCCCTCTGGAATCACTGAAGATCCTCTCAGGACACCAGGTTATTTTTCATTACCTGAAAAAAGCTTAAAAGTTTTTTTCTTTATAATATAAATATATATAAATAACATATTAGTTTTATATGATATAAAAATGATATATATAATATATATAAAAACTATACACATATATAAACTATATATATATAATTGTTTTTATAATATATATATAATATCAATTCCATCTCCAAGCAGATTTTTCTGCTGACTCCAGGAGCTGAAACCTGGATGAAAACCACTCCAGGATGGGAAAAGCTCTGCAGAAATGAGGCTCAGCAGCAGCAGCAGCAGCAGCAGCAGCAGCAGCAGCAGCAGCAGGCTCGCCCTGAAAACTCAATCTTCCCCAGATCAGGGCAAGGAAGGAGCCAGCAGCTCTGAAGGAGCTCACCAAAGTGTTCTCATTTATTCTTATTACCAGACCTCGCATGCCAGCTTCCCTGGAAAGCTCTTCTGGAAAAATATCCAGAAGGAAATTAGATTAAAAAAAAAAAAAAAAAAAAAAAATCAATCAGAGCCTCCCTCTCTCCCAGCAATTCACAAATCAGCTGGGTCAGAGCCAGATCATTTCTGGCTGGGCTTTTATGAGTGAGGGGCTGGGTTTGTTCCTCATTTCCCAGGTGGAATTCACTCTGGAGAATTCCTGGAGCTCAGGCTTGGTGCTGGCCTGTGGCACGAGGGATTTCCTCCTCAGAGCTGCCTCTCCCTCAGTTTTGGGGTGTTCCACTGGATATTTCCTGAATTTTGGGGTGTTCCACTGGATATTTCCCGTGTTTTGGGGTGTTCCACTGGATATTTCCTATCCTGAGTTTTGGGGTGTTCCACTGGATATTTCCTCTGAATTTTGGTGTGTTCCACTGGATATTTCCTATCCTGGGTTTTGGGGTGTTCCACTGGATATTTCCCCCTTTCCAATCACCCCCCAGCCCGGGCTGGCTCCATCCCCATTCCAGCAGCTCCAGAGGACTCTCAGCACAGTTAATTTGGCTTTTCCATGAATATTTTAGTCCAAAGGCTTCAGCTGGAGCCGAGCAGAGCCTCTGCTCAGGCCTTGGATTTGGGGCCATGCTCAGGAATGCTGCAATTGCCATAAAACTCCTTTTTCTTTAACAAACCTTTCCCTAATTTGACCCCTCTGTGCTCAGACATTCCCAGGAGTATTCCCAGAAAATCTGGCCCAGCAGAAGCAGGAATGTCACAGCATTCACCGTGGAACAAGCAGCAGAATGTGATATTTTTATTATTATTTTTTTCCCCTGAGAATATTCTCGGGGCAGGTTCGTTTTCCCTGTGAGTCCTGTCAGGATGAGCAGGGATGAGTGGCAATAACAGGGATCAGAATTCCAGAGCCATTATCCCAGGGTTTATTATTATTTATTATTATTTATTTGTTATTCCCCGCTGGAATGGCACCTGGGGGTGCTCCCTGTCCTCCAGAGCCATCCCCAGCCATGAGGCAGAGCTTTGGGATCAGCTCAGGCTCTTCCTCCTCCCCCCTTTTTGGGGCTGCTAAATATTCCCCAGTGATTTTCCTGCCTGGCTGATGCCATTTTTATAAATAGGCTGCTCATGCATTTATTATCTCTCCTTTGGAGGCACAGTGTGACACAGAGCTGTCTGTTCCCAGCTCGGAATGCTTCTCCAAATTCCCAATAAATCAGGAATTGCTGCAGCACTGTTTGAGCTCCTTGTCAGAAGGCGGTGAACGATGAGAAATCCACATTTAGAAAGAACTTCCAGATCTCCCTGTCCCAAACAGCTCCAGAGCAGGGACAGGACTCAGAGAACTGGCAGGGATGGAAAAACAGCTGGGATGGGCCCTCCTGGTGGAAAAGGAGCTGGGATGATGGAGAAGGAACTGGGGTTGATGGAAAAGGAATGGGGATGATGGAAAAGGAACTGGGGATGATGGAGAAGGAACTGGGGATGATGGAGAAGGAGCTGGGATGATGGAGAAGGAACTGGGATGGGCCGTCATGATGGAAAAGGAATTGGGATGAGTCCTCCTGGTGGAAAAGGAGCTGGGATTATGGAAAAGGAGCTGGGATGTGCCCTCCTGGTGGAAGCAGAGCTGGGGTGATGGAAGAGGAGCTGGGATGTGGCCTCCTCGCTCCACCCTCTCCCACCAGGGATGCTCCAGGTCCCTGCCTGGCTCCAGGGAGAAGGGAGGGCAGGCAGCTCCGTGTGCTCTCCCCACTGCAGCTCCGTTTCCAGGAAAATTTGCCCTTTCACAGTTGCTTCAGCGAAAATGTCAGCGAATGCCAAACGCCCGGAGCCACAAACGCCGGGCGCAGGAGAGGCTCCATAAATCAGGCAGCAGTTAGTGGGAAAAAATCAGGTTCCAAGGAGCAAAGCAGTGGGATACGGGGTTGGTTTTTGTTTTTTGGGGGTTTTTCCCCCCTCCTCCGAGGCAGGGCAGCAGCGTTTGAGTTCATTATGCGGCGCAGCAGTGGAGGAATCCATCCCATTGTCAGAGCGCGGCTGTTTTTTTGTGGGTCGGGCGGTGAGTGTGGCTGCGGGTGGGAACAAAGGCGCCCCGCCATCACCTCGGCCTGCCCACAAAGGCCGGGGGGCTGGTGGCCCAGCCGGGAGCCAGGCGGGCACAGCTGTGACCAATCCAACACAGCTCCCCTCAATATGGAGTGACCCCGGTGCTTTCTGCAACCTGCTCCGGGCTCATCCCCGAGCGCTCGCACAAAAGCCGGGAACAAACAAAACCTTTGTCAGCACTTCCAAGGCTTTCCCTCCGAGGGAAAAGAAAAAATCTTAAATATTTCATTAGGCTCTTCTCGCGCCTTTCTATTTCCTTTTTTTTTTTTCTTTCCTTTTTTTTTTTTTTTTTTACCTGCTCTCGGTTTTAAAAAGATTTTTAAAAAAGCCAAAGTGGACATGAAAACAAAGTGGACATGAAAACTCTGGGTGAACAAATGATTAAAGGAGAGGTTTAAAGGAAGGAAAAGGATGGGTTGGAGGTGGGGAAGCTCCTCGTGCTGCTGTCCTGGGTGGAATTACAAAGGGAAAAATAAACTCTCACAGGTGAAATAGGTTTTAAATGAAACTAAAATGAACTTTAAATAAGTTTTGGAATAGTTTTTTTGTTTATTTAGGCAGATCAGCACTGAAAGGCTGCAGCCAGAGGGGCTGGGGAGGTTTGGAAAAGGCTCTTGGGTACCCGGTGGGTGCATTCCAGCTCTTGGATGGCAGGAGATCCCGAGGGAGGTCATGGAATCATGGAATGGTTGGGTTGGAAGGGACTTCAAAGTCAGCTCATTGCAGCCCTGCCGTGGGCAGGGACATTCCAGCATCCCAGGCTGGCCTTGGGCACTTCCAGGGATGTGGAATCACCTGTGCCAGGGCCCCACCACCCTCCCAGGGAAGGATTTATTCCTGATGCCCATCCAAACCTCCTCTGCGGCCAAACATGTGAAGGCTGCAGGAAGAGGAGGTGGCGAAGGAAAAGCCAGAAGTCCCATCCCATCCCATCGATCCCATCCCATCCCATCCCATTGATCCCACCCCACTGATCCCATCCCATCCCATTGATCCCATCCCACTGATCCCATCCCACTCCATCCCATTGATCCCACCCCACTGATCCCATCCCATCCCATTGATCCCATCCCACCCCATCCCCTCCCACTGATCCCATCCCATGCAACTGACCCCATCCCATCCCATCCCATCCCAAATCTCCCAATGACCTTTCCCAGCCTGGCAGGGCTCCCTTTGCTCCCCAGGCTCTCCCTCCAAGCCTGAGCTCACAAATTTTACAAACATTACAAACATTAAACACTTTTAATAACTCTGCCCTGCCACAGAGCCCATTCTGCTCCACTAAAGGACTCTGACAGCACTTTTCCCCCTTTTTTCCCTCTTTTTTCCCCCTTTTTCCCCTTTTTCCCTGCCCTGATTCCAGGAGCTCCAGAGGGGAAGGAGCCAGGCTCAATGGCCTCACTCCTCTTTTGTTTCAGCCTTGATTTACCCCCCCCTTTTAAGGACCCTCCTGAATAATTCAGTGTCATCACTCAGGATGATGCTGGATTATTACAAGGCTTCCTTCCCTCCCGTCCTGTCCTCCCCCTCCTCCTCCTCTTCCTCCTCCTCCTCCCTCCCCCCCCTTCCCATAACCTTTAAATTCTTTTCACACGTGAATGGGTTCAAAGGAAGTCGTGGAAGGCAAACACACAACGAGGAGGTTGCTGCTCTGCCCCTCTGCTGTCAGCTTGATAAATATAATGTGTCACCAATTAAAAACCCATTGCCATTCTGCTGCTGCAGCCCGGCCTCGTTAGGGCCCTCCTCCCGGGGTGGCTCCCAGGAGCTGCTGCTATCATTGTTGATAACAGAGGAGCTGCTTTTTCCCATCCTGGGCCATTTCAGGCCTCCACATTGGCATGTAAATAAGTTATTCACCCGGCATCACTTGCTGATAGAAAAATGACCATGAAACTCTTTGATTTTGGGTTTGCTCTTGTCACCGGCGCACAATGAAATCAAGAGTTGCAGTTTTCTGGCTGGGGCTTGTGGAGGGCTTTTATTATTTTTTTCCCTCCTTTTTTTTTTGCCTTTTCTCTTTCCCAACTCTCCCCTTGCAGCATTTGTATGGAAATGGTGCCATCTCACAATTTAATGCCGGGGTTGACCTGCGAGGTGTCCCCACTCCAACAGAGCAGATCCTTGTTTATTTTTGCCCTCCCCAGGAACATTCAAAGACAATTTGGGTCACGCAGGAAAAGCTGTTGGCTTTTCCCCCTCTTTTTTTTTTGGCTCTCAACGCCTTTGGAGAGGAGAAAGGCACCCCTGGACTCTTCCCCACGGGGAACCTGGGACAGTCCCACAGCTCTGCCTTGCCCCAGGGTGCAGCCAGGGAAATTTTCCCTGGAATATTGATGCGTTCCTTCAGCCTCGCTGCCTCTCTCCAGCTGCTTTTCCTGGAGGGATTTGCATTTCCCTTGGCAGCTCCCAAACCGTTCCTGGTTTCCCCTTATTCTGCCTCAATTTGGGGGTGCTGGGCACCTTTCCCAGGGGTCAGAGCTCACCCACAGCCCCTGGGAACTTCATTCCCTGGCACCAAAATCCCCTGGGAGCTTGGTCCTGTCACTGCTGGGTCCCAACACAGCAGCAGCCAGGTGAAGGGGATTTATTCTGGGGCAAAAAGCTCTTGGGAATCAATTGGAAAAATCCAGGGAACCTTTTGGGTGAAACGTGGGGATCTGCTGTGGTCAGAGCTCCTCATTTCCAATTTAAGATCTGCAGTGCTTTAAGATCTCCACACCACCCTGAGCTGGGACATTTCCAGACAGAAACCACCACCACCAACAACCTCTGTGGCTTTTTTTTTTTTCCCTCTGTTTTGTGTTGCTTGGGCTTTTTTGTTGTTGTTGTTGTTTTTTTTTTTTAACTTCAGCAGAGCTTTTGGGGAGGGATGGGAGGAGAATCTCTCATTCAGGGGAGCTGGGCCCGGCAGTTTGAGTGATAAAGATGCTTCTGTGCAGCGTTTGAAGTGGAAATTCATGCAGATTTGGAGCCTGGATGCTCCCAGCAACGTTCTGGGAAGCTTTGCTTGTTAGATCCGTGTAATAAAAGTTCCTCCCTCCCAGCCCAGCCCAGCCCAGCTCATCCCCGGCCTCTCTCCGGGCACAGTCTGGAATCTCTGAAGTTCCCCCTTGCCTGCCAAGCACCACCTGCAAGAGGGGGAGTTCCCTGGAGCTGGGAGACAAAAGGATTTGTAATCAAAGCCTCGGAACAGGGGGGAAAAAGGAAGGAAAAAAGGCATCAAAAAGTTTTTCCACGTTCTGGGCTGGCTGGGAAAGAACTGTAGGGTTTTCTTGCCTCATTTACAGGCTATGGGAACAGGGATGTCTCCCAGATTCTCTTATCTCCCTCTTTGGTGGGAAGAGGATGATGGAATTTAATCCTGTGGGACACAAATTTGCCTTTCTGGGCAGTGTTGTCATTGCTTGGCTTCCAAGAGAAACGTTTCGACTTTGGTGAGGAAAATCAGGATTAAACTCAGTGGGTGAAGCAGAGGGAAGAGAACAAATTGGAATTCTTACCTTGGATTCCCAATCTCATTCCTCTTTTTTAACCAAATGGATTTTGAGGGAGTTGAGAGGTAAAATATTCCACAGCAGAAGTCTGTGAGTGAATCAGGGCTTTGGAATGAGATGATCTTTAAGGACCCTTCCAACCCCAAACCTGGGATTCCAACCCCAAACTCTGGGGTTCTATAAAGAGAATTTCATTTTTCAAAAGTCCTGAAAGAGAGGGGGGAGAAATCCGTGGCCTTGTGGGGGGAATGAGAGGGGAGATGTGGGATGAGAAAATCCATCTGGGGATGGGTGGGCAGGGCAGGACAAGAGTTTTGCTCTCCAAGGAAATCCTTTCCCAGCAGGTTTTGGGCCAGCAGGAACAGGGGAGGAAAGAGAACTTGAGGCATTCAGGAAAACGCTGGAAACGCCTTAAAAAATTACAATTACAATTAAATTGCAATTCTTGTGCCACCTGAAAAGCCTTTCTGAGCTTTGTACCCCACTCAGGACCACAGGATGACTTTTCCCTTCCTCCTCCCTAAATGACCCCCTCCGCCTTTGGTTTGCCACCCCCAAACCCAGGCTGGAGCCCCGATTTTCTGCCACTCCCACCCCTCCTGCTGCTGCCTCGTTATCCTTTAACTTCCCAAGGCCCCGTTTCCCTGCAGAGCCCCGGGGCAGGAGCCGGGAATGTTTATCCCGGGAATGTTTATCCGCTGTCCCAGCCCCGGGGTCACCCCGGGGATTGTCACCCGAGCCCCCTGCCCTCCTTAGGGATGCACCGGGCTGTCAGTAACGAGGCCACGAGGTTTATTCTCCCCATCTCAAAAGATAATCTGGGAATAATTGGGACTTAAGGAACTGGTGGGAATCTGATTTTTTGGCGGCGCTGCCATTCAGGAAACAGATGGACATCTTATTTCGCCCTAATTTGATGGGCTTGCTTGACAAAATGGCAGAGGTTGCACTTTGCTACAATAATCAGCTGCCACTCAGACTTTGTAAGGGGCTTGTGGAGGTTTCTTCTTAATTAGAGCGTGGCTCCCTATCGGGGAGGAGGTGATTCCCAGCAGCTTCTCTGCCTCTGGAGCCTGGAAATAGAGGGTGAAACCGAGGGGGTTTTCGGGTTTGTGTCAGATTTGGGGGGTTTTTAAAAGTCTGGTTTGGAAAGTGGAGCTTAGGAGGGAGCTCATTGTGCGGGATAATGAATTCATGGATTTGCTCCCTCTGCCCCAGGGCAGCTCTCCCTGGGCTGGGGGGCACCTTGGGAAGCTTTGGAAAGCCTCGGGATTATTCCCGGGTTTGCAAACCCCACTTTTCACTTGCAAAAAACTTCCCAGTGCTGCCGTTTAACCCCTGACCTCCCGTGCTGCTTCCCATCCTGCTCCAAAGGGGATCCTCTGGGATCCCAGCTCCTCTCAGACTGCTTTCCTCGCTGCTCCCTCTGCAGCTAAAACCCACTGGGAGCTTTGTTAATGAGGCAGATATAATTACCCCCACCCCAGGGAAGTGCTGGAGTCACCACTCCTGGAAAAGCTCAAAAATTGAAGATTTTGGTGGCACTGGGAGAAATGGTTTGGTGGGAATGCTGGGGGTGTTGGCTCCAAGGTTGGATTTCAGGATCTCAGAGTTTTTGCCAAACTTTTCCCAAAAGTTTGGGACTTTCTCCCAGACTTAACGACTCCGTGATTCTGTGTTCGAGCCCCTCAATCAGGTGCTGATGGTTTAAAGAGCTGCCACCAAACCCAGACACATTTGATGCCCTTTTTGCTTTCCTCATTCCTGTCCCCTTGGAGACTCCATTTTTACCTTTTCCCAGCAATTTCTGTGGGGAAAGCTGAAGTTTTTGGGCAACCCAGGGACTCCAGACTGGGAGAGGGTCCAGCCCCAACCTGCCCCGTTCTGCGCACGAGGAATAAAGGGAATTCCAGGGGGATCTGCGGAATGGGAGGTGCAGGACACACAGACTTCCCCCAGGGGCTCATCTGCCACTCTTGGCTGTGCTGTTGGACATCCATCAATCCTTGGATGTCCATCAACCCCTGGCTGTCACTAACTCTGCATTTCTTGGTGTTTAGGAGCAGTGAAAAAAAGAACCCACTGAGCCCTTTTGGATTGGAAAGGGACTTGAAGGTCATCCAGTGCCACCCACCCCATGGGTCCCACTGTCCCAGGCTGCTCCATCCAACCTTGGCTTGGACAATTCCAGGGATGGGGAATCCACAACCTCTTTGTCCCTCTGGTTGTGGCAGCCCCTCTGTCCCTGGTTGTGGCATCACTCTGAGCCTCTCAACCACTTCTTCCCCTAAAAACCATCCAGAGGAGCAAACCCTCCTCCTCCATGAAGATCCTCACTAAAAATCACTTTCTCCTTGCTGCCCATCAGTTCGGGGATGTTTTTTCTCTTTGTAAACCTCCAGGGTGACCTTCACGCTCCTCCAGGCCGCAGAGGAGCCAAAGTTTACAGCAAGGTCATTCCAGCTGCTCCAGACACAGCCCAGGCCGTGGAAGGGATCCCAGGAAACTCCTCAGGGATTCCAGAGCCCTCCACCCACCTCGGAGCATCCCCTCTTGATTTATTCTCCCCGCAGATGAGGTGGTTGCAAGGATTTCAAGAAGCCCATCTAATGGAGTGCTGGAAATGATAAATCAGTGGGGCTTTGTAAAGGTTATTACTTTAAACAAAGAGGGGCTTGAATGGAGCCAATTAAACGGCACCTGAATTGATAAACAAACTGCTTATTGTCGGGGGCTATTCTGCAGCTCTGGGGGTCCCCCCTCGCTGGAGGCCTGGGGATAAATTTACATGTGATTGGAGTTTAATGGGCCGCAACAGGCCTCCCATCCCATCGCCATGGCAACCGGCCCTTTCTCCAGCTTTTAAACAGTCTGCACTGGCCTTTTATGATTGTCTGCTGCTGGCAGCCCGACGGGGTGGGCCTGCCTTGTAGCAATTTGTTTCTGTCCCCGGGCACGGCCCGGCCAGGCCATGAATATATCTGGGGGGACACGGCGACAAAGGGCCGGGCCGAGGGGGCTCCATGGAGACCCTGGCACTGGAATGGTGACATATGGTCCGTGCTGACCCCGGGCAGCCCCACAATGAGCAGCCCTCAGCTCCTTTTTGGTCCCTGGCCCGCTTAGGCCGGGCCTATTCACGGCTAGGCCAAGGCGGCGGGGCCTAGGCCGCTCCCCCCGCGTGTTTGGGGGCTTTGCTCCCGCTGAAATCTCAGCACTAAAGGGAGAATGGGACAGGGGAGGAAGGAGATAAAGGCAGGAAGAAAAGGCTCTCCATGTCCCAGAGATGTTTGCTTTCCACTTGATTGGAAGCTGAATGGGCGCGGGTCGCAGCGGGGAGAGCTCCTGGGGTTGGAGTGCCAGAGCGGTTTGGGGTCAAAGGGACCTGAAATCCCAACCAGTGCCACGGGCAGGGACATCTTCCACCATCCCAGGGTGCTCCAACCCGTCTTGGACACTTCCAGGGATGGGGCAGCCGTGGCTTCTCTGGGAATTCCATCCCAGCCCCTCATCACCCTCACGGGAGGGATTTGTTCCCAATATCCCATCTAACCCTCCCCTCTGGCAGTGATTTTTCACAGAGCAATGTAATAAAGCCACAGGGATGCTGATTTAATCAGAATATTGGCATTTTTCACTCTCCCTGTGTCCTGTCCCTCCATCCCTTGTCCCTCTCCAGCTCTCCTGGAGCCCCTTTGGGCACTGGAAGGGGCTCTGAGCTCTCCTTTTCTTCTCCAGGTGAATATTCCCAGCTTTTGAAGGGGGCTCAGGCTGAGGGTCCCCCTGGCCCTGGTTCCCCCTGCATCCCCCTGGTTTCCCCCTGGATCCTGCCTGAATCCTGCCTGGATTCCACCTGGATCCCACCTTGATCCCACTTGGATCTTGCCTGGATCTCCCTGGATCCCCCTGGATCCCCCTGGATCCCCCCTGGTACCACAGCCAGCACTGAACACATCCCACAGGTACAAGGGACTGCAGGATATCCACCCCACCCCCAAATCCCATTTTTAACACGTGACTCAGGTGTCGGAGCAGCTGGGTTTGTCCCTCCCTGACCACAGCAGGGACCTCGTGACTGTAAATCTGATTTCTGGTAAAGGCCCCACCTGCCAGCTCTGCTCAGTGACCCCACAAACCAACGGGATTTGCATGTGGACACCTAATCCTGGGCTGTTCTTCCTCCAAGTCTGAGGGAGAGCCCTGGGCTTGGATCTCTGGTGAATTAATCTGGGAGCCAGACTCATAAAAGTCACCAGAAAGAAGCTGCCACACCAGTGCTGTGCAGGGAGAACAAACTGGGCAAGAAAAGAATCTTTTAAAAGCAGAAATTTCCAAAAAAAGCCTCTTTAAGCAGGGAAAATGAAAAATCTCCTCAATAATTGATGTACCAAACTTTGTAATGCTCACAAAATGTGGATTTTGTGCCTGGAGAGGAGAATTTCTCCCAAAAGTGGCTGAGCCAGGATGCTGGGGGTGCTGTCAGAGTTCAGCTCCTCCTCGCTGTCCTCCCCAGCCCCGGCGCTGCTGTGAAGGGCCTGGGATCAGCTGCGTTCCCCCTTTCATCTCGGGGTGTGACGTTGTGTGCAGCTGCACCACCAGGGCCCCTTATCCCCTTGTTTCCTGGCAGTTTGGTGGTTCAGGCACAAATTCCAGGGTTTCCTCCCTGTCCCAAGGTGTTGTGGCACTTGGACAGGGAATTCCTGCAGCCAGGACTGGGAGAGCAAAGATTCCAGGGTCCCTCTTGTCACAAAATTCCAGGGTCCCTCTTCTCTCAAAATCAGGGTTCCCTCTTGTCTTGTGGCACTCAGAGAGGGAATTCCTGCAGCCAGGACTTCAGGAAAACATAAAATCCAGGAGTCCTTCTTGCCTCAGGAGTAGCACAGCACTTGGAGAGGGAA
The DNA here is from genome assembly GCA_019023105.1 of Diglossa brunneiventris. Taxonomy (NCBI): domain Eukaryota; kingdom Metazoa; phylum Chordata; class Aves; order Passeriformes; family Thraupidae; genus Diglossa; species Diglossa brunneiventris. Next base: position 8,031,180 of record CM032373.1, read on the forward strand.
TTTTTGTAATGAAGGCTGGGAGAGCAAAAATTCCGGAGTTCCTTCCTGTCTCGAAGTGTTGCAGGATTCAGAGAGGGAATTCCTGCAGCCAGGACTGGGAAGAGAAAAAATTCCAGGGTTTTCTCTTGTCTTGTGGCACTCAGAGAAGGAATTCCTGCAGGCAGGAGTGTGACAGAGCCATCCCAGAGGCTGCTCTCCAGATCTCTTCCAAATCTCCTTGGGACACAGAAATTCCATCATTTTCTCTGCCCTGATTCCTGCCGGTGCCTGAGGTGAAGGTAAATGCCTTTGCAGCAGGGTCTTAAAAATGATGGCAATTAAACCAGTGAAATCCCCTTTGTGTGGGGAAGAAAGGCTTTATTTTCATTAATATTTATTAATATTTCTATTAATATTTAATTAATATTTTCATTTATATTTTCATTAATATTTCCATTTATATTTTCGTTAATACATCTCAGAATTGTTCTCAGCTGGAGATGTAATGCCTGAGTTTGAAATCTCCCAGCTTCTCCCAGGAAAAACCAGCTCTTCTCCTTGAAATCCTGAAATCCTTTCTTTGGGACATTGCACCCACTGAAATTCTTTATTTGGGATATTTATCAGTCTGTTTTGATGTGGCTTGGGGTTTTTTAAATCAGTTTTTGAAGGAGTCTTAACCTGGATCCATGCAGGGCAAGGAGGCAGCAAAACTCCCCCCAGGACACCAAAATTCCCTCTCCTTCCCTCACCATTTGCTTGGGAGGGATTTTCCTGCCAAGTTTATGGCCAGGCCTTGCATTTGAAAGGAAAATTGCCCTTCTTGAGCTGGTGAGAGCAGGGGAAGAAACAACACAAAGCAAAAGGGGAGGTGAAAACCTGGCCAGAGGCCTCCAGCTGCAGGAGGAGCCCGCGGTGTGTCCCAGATTTTCCCATCCCAGGCCGGAATTCCGGCGGGTTTGGCTTTCTAAACAGGATCTGGGCCATGCAGGACATCCCCAGGCCCGAGCAGGGTGGTTCCATCAGCAGGGAGGAGAAGAGGAAGGTGCTGAGGGTGAGGATGGAGGGGAGGAAGTGACGCCAATCCCGCCTCACATCCCGACATTCCCTCCAAGTTTGGGAAGGAGCCCTGGCCTCCCGTTCTTTGTTAATTATCCTCACATCCCTCCTGCTCCTCTGTATCAGGGCAGGCTGGGGTTGTGGAGAGAGGAAACGCAGCTCAGCTTTTCCTTGGGATTGCTGTGAGAGGGGCGCTTTCCATTGGAAATCTGGGAATTTGCGCCAGGAGGAAAAGGCCACCATAAGGAGCTCCTTCACCAGCGAAGCCTCACCCACAAAGCCAAAGCAGAAGGCTGAGAATGTTTTTGATTGGGATGAAAGCAATAGAAATAACCCCAAAGAAAGGAGGAAATCCTGGTTTATGGCATCCATTTGGTCCTTAATGGGATCATTCCCGCGTTTCTCGCAGCCTTTAACATTTGGGCCGGCCATAAAGGGCCTTTCCCCCCTCTCTGCCCTCCTTCCCTCCCCAGATGGCTGCTCCGGCCTCCCACGCCACCTGACCCCTTGGAAAATCCTTTCCCAAAGCTGCTGCCTGCTGCTCTCTCCATGTCCCAAAGCTTTCTGCTCCAAATTGTCAGATGAAGCTTTTTGGGACTTAGAGATGAGAGGTGTTTTAAAAACTTTTATTCTATTTTCAGTGTTACATGAAGGGTGAGACAATACAGATGTTGTAATTCATGCTGTTACAATCAGAAGCTGAATATTTTTTATTCTACAAATTCATTTCCCACACAAAATATTTTTGATTCACCCTGCAGGATAATCGCTCTCTCCCGTAGAAACGTTTCCAAGCTCCCAGAGAATTCCATGTGTGTGCCACGGGAAGAAAACAGCTCCAGCCCTGTAAACACAGCCACTTCCTGCCCTGCTCCCAGCACACAGCAACGTGACCCAAACTTACCCCCTTTCCTCCAGAAATCCTCCTTGCTTTCACACATTTCCAGCCAGGTGGAAACGCCAGCTGCTCTCTGCAGGGCTGGGCTGTTCCAGGGAACATTCCCAGCCTGTCCTGCTGGGGAATTTCAGTGGTTTTGGAGAGGCAGAGTCAGTCCTGTCCCACACCTGGGCTGTTCCAGGACATTCCCAGCCTGTCCTGCTGGGGAATTTCAGTGGTTTTGGAGAGGCAGAGTCAGTCCTGTCCCACACCTGGGGCTGCACGTGTCTGACAGCAGCAGGAGCTGGCAGCAGAGCTCTGCAGCCTCTGCAATGTCACAGGGGAAAAATGAAAAGGAATCACTGCTTAAAATGGGGGAAATCTGATTTTTTTTTTTTTTTTTAATATGCAGAGCGGCTGCAAATTAATTTCTGGGAGTTCTGTGCTTTTCTTTCCCTGGAATGCATTAAACCCTCAAAGGTGGAGGGAAGGGCTCCTGCTGAATAACCCTGGGCTCTGGCAGTGTGTGAGGGAGTTGTCACCTCTGTCACCTCTCCCTGTCACTGCAGGGTCCCTGAGTGCCACCCCCACAGCTGGCCAGGTGTGAGCCCAGGGCTGGGTTAAGGGCAGGGAGTTTGGGAACAGCTCTGGGGTCAGTGTGGCACAGCTGGAGGAGCGGGGACAGGGCCAGCCCTGGGGACAGGGCAGGGACTGCTGTCCCCACCACACAAGGAGCTCTTTCAGCCCAGAGCTGCTCCCAGGGATTCTCAGGGTGCAGACTCCCCGAGGGCTGGGACACACGTGCCACAATGTGCCACCGCTTGCGGCTTTGGGGATTTGCGGTCAGCCCTGAGCTCTGGGATGGGGCATTCGTGCAGGACAAACCCAGCAAATCCCTGCCCTGAGACACCCAGCTGTGCTCGGGGGGCTCAGCCTGTGTTTGTGAGGAATACATCCGTTTGAAATGCAATTTAAAGTGTAATTTAAAGTGTAATTTAAAGTGTAATTTAAAGCATAATTTCCCCCCTTTTCTTACAAAGAAATGGAGCCAGTGCTGAGTTCTGGGCGCTCCCCAAGCCCCATCCTTCCTCCTCTGCTTTCCCTTCCCATCCCGGGAACGGGACAGGGCACAAAGCTGGGAAATGTGGGGTCAAGGTGCCCTGTGAGCACCCCTGACCCCACAGGGCACCCCGGGGCTGGCAGGGAGCGGGGGCTGGCTGCAGACGGGAGGCACACGCCCGGCGGGGTGGCAGCAGCAGCAGCAGCAGCAGCAGCAGGTAATGATGGTTTGATTCCGGTAATGAGCGAGCAAATAACGCGGCCACACCTGGGAGAGACCGGCCCGGCCAGCCCGGCAGGTCCGGGCTGAGGCAGGAGGGGCACGGGGAGGCTGCTGGCCATGGGAACCTCGGGCAGGGCCGGGCAGGGCAGGGCAGGGCTGGGATGGGATGGGATGGGATGGGATGGGAGTGTGCCCGGGGATGGAGTGACTCAGGAGCGGGACAGACCCGGGACAGAACTGGGAGAATCCTGGGACATCATTGGGAGAGCACTGGGAAAATCCTGGGACACCCCTGGAATTCCCCTGGAAAATCTCTGGGACACCCCTGGGACAACCCCAGGACACCCCTGGGACAACCCCAGGACACCTCTGGGACCCCTTTATTTGTAGTTTGTGAGCAGAACCCCCTATAAAATCTGCCTCCCGGGTATTTTCAGGAGTTCTCTGCTCCCCCCCCAACCATGGAGCCCTTCCCAGCAGCCAGGGCAGCCTCCGGAGGGATCTCCAGGCAGAACAGGGGATGCAGCAGCTGCCCCTCCTCTCCCCTGCAAGCCTTTGGCACCTCTGGATCCCCAGCCAGCACTGGCTGTGTCCTTTCGGATAAAAAGAGAAGGATTTCTCTGCAGCAGCATCTCCCCACCAGAAAAACCCCGTCCCTGAAGTCCTGTCAGCCTCAGAACGAGCCCTGGAGCTGCTCTGACACCGAGCAGGGAGGAAAACAAACAAGCAAGGAAATCAAACCCTGGGAGGGGAAAATAAAAAAAATTAAAAAAAACAACGTGTCTGGAAGACAAGTCAAGGGCAGGCAGTGATGGGCAGGAGCAGCCCTGCCACTTGCAGTCATGTCAGGGCACAAGAAAACTGTGCAGACACGGATGGAGCACCCTGGGGAGGCTCAGCTCACCTCGGGGGGTTCTGACAGCTGGGGGGGCAGTCCTGGGGGAGAGGGGCCGTGAACACATCAGGATGCCAGTCCCGGGGACAGGGGCCATGAGCACATCAGGATGCCAGCCTCGGGGACAGGGGCCATGAGCACAGCAGGGTTTGGGATCCCAGGAGGGGCCATGAACACATCAGGGTTTGGGATCCCAGCCCCAGGGACAGGCGGAGGCTCTGTGCCAGAGGACAGAGGGCTTTGCTCACCTATTCCGGGGGTTCTGGCTCAAAATCCAGCCCTGTCAGCACCCTCTGTCCGTGCCTGGTGGTCTCTGAGCCAGGTGGGATTCCCAGGTGAGGGTGAAGAGCCCTGGAAAAATTCCTGAGCCCTCTGAGCTTAGGGAAATCCTTTCCCTGCAATTTAAGGGTCGTTCCTTTTTATTTTAGGAGGGCCAGAAAGAATGAAACCCATTGTGGTGAAAGCTGGGAAAGGCAGGAGCAGGTCCTTAATCCCCTTCCCACAGCTCCCACAGACCCCACAGACCCCACAGACCCACAGACCCCACAGACCTCACAGCTCCCACAGACCCCACAGACCCCACAGACCCCAGAGCTCCCAGATCCCTCAGACCCACAGACCCCACAGACCCCACAGACCCCACAGACCCCAGAGCTCCCAGATCCCTCAGACCCCACAGACCCCAGAGCTAACGGGACAGGAGCTGGGAGCTGGGATCTGTCCCACAGCGCTGGAATGAGGCTGGAAAAACCCCAAAATCCGTGGAGTCAAACCTTTAACCGTGCTCACCGTGAAGCCAGGTCCCCACGTGCTGCATTCACACATTTTTTGGACATTTCCACTTCCCTGAACCACAGGAAAACCCTGGGAACAGAGAGGAGCAGAGAGAGGGGGAGACCCCGAGTGGGGACGTGGAGCATCCAGGCAGTAATTCCTGATTTTCCCTCCCCACATCTGACTGGGGCGGGGAGCAGCCTCTGCTGTCCCGCGGCAGCAATGGAGCAGGGGGAGCAGGGGTTCATTGCCTGCTGAGTGCTTTTCCAAACCTGGATCTCACACTTCCAGCATTCCCTCATCCCTCAGAGACACAAGGATTTTTATCTTCATCCAGCACTGCAGAAAAAAAGCCCCCCAAAATTTATAAAAATAATGTATATAATATAAAAATAATATAAATATATTATATAAATATATATAATAAAATATACTATTAAAATAATATAAATATATAATATAAAATATATATTACAAAAATATAATATAAAAGGTATAAAATAAAAATTCATAAACCCAGCTGCCTTAAAAAATAAACCTCTTTTCCCAGCCTATGCTAATAATTTATTCTCATTTCGGGTTTTATTGGGACTCCTTTCAAGGGCTGCCCCCCTCGGTAAATAGCACATAACTCAGGCCAGGAGGATTTCCTCCCCGCTGGGACTTTTAATGTGGAAAGCAGAGGTGTCAAACAAGCGGCTCAAAGCCCCGTGGTGGCCCCGGAGAGTTCCACATCTGGCCTGGATCTCGGTGCTTAACACGTTTTAACTCTTTTGCCCCGAGCAGCTCCGGATTTCCCTCGGCAGCTCTCGCCGGAGCCGGGGTTAGGTTTGATTTAAGAGGCTGCAAGGAAAAGCCAAAAAAAAAAAAAAAAACCAAAAAAACAAAAAGCCAAAAAAATTTAAAAGGGGGAGGGGATGGGAAAAAAAGGAAAAAAAAGAAGGAAAAAAGGTGGGGGGGAAGGAGAAAAAGGAGCTGTTGAAAGGGTGAAAGGAGGGAGCGGGGACGGAGGTGGGACCAGCCTAAAATGGGATTTGGGAACCTAATTTGGAATTTGGGAACCTAATTTGGAATCTGGGAACCTAAAAGGGAATTTGGGAACCTTGGATGCTCTTCCTGACTTTCTCATTCCCGTTTTTTCATTCCCTTTTCTGCTCCCTCCATCTCTCAGTCTGTGCCTGGTCTGGTGGCCGGGACTGTCCCCTCCTCTGGTCACATTTTGGGGGACAACAGAGCCCAAATCCCTGCAGGGTTTGGGTTGGAAGTGCCTTAAAGCTCATCCCATTCCACCTTTCCCTGTCTCAGATTGCTCCAACCCGGCCTTGGACACTGCAGGAGGAGGTTTGGGGGCCAGGATCTGCCTCATCCCTTGGGAAACGCTCACTAATTTCCTGACACAGAAATTGGTGGATTTGGAGGGCACCCAGCCATCCCAAATCCCTGCAAGAGGAGGTTTGGGGGCTCAGCACCAGCCAGGATCTGCCTCATCCCTTGGGAATGGGATCAGCGATTTTCCTGCCATTCTCTTCACCCTGCCTCCAACTCCAGGGGATGGAAATTCCCAGTTTCCATGTGCTGCCCCTCCAGGATTCCTCAGAGCCAAACCCACCCTGTGCCCTGTCAGATCCCATCTCCCAGGACGTGCAGGAAGGGCTGGGATGGAGCTGGTAGTGAAGGGATGGATGCTGGAAATGTCCCAGTGCTGGGATGGAGCTGGTAGTGAATGGATGGGTGCTGGAATTCTCCCAGTGCTGCCCAGCCTGGTGCTAAACCAGCAGCAAATCCCGAGCTCAGGGGTTATGGATGGATGCTGGAATTCTCCCAGTGCTGCCCTGTCAGGGAGGTGCAGGAGGGGCCAGGATGAAGCTGGTAGTGAATGGATGGATGCTGGAATTCTCCCAGCGCTGCCCTGTCAGATCCCATCTCCCAGCCGGGCAGGGATGTGCAGGAAGGGCTGAGATGAGGCTAATAAAGAATGGATGGATGCTGGAATTCTCCAGCGCTGCCCTGTCAGGGATGTGCAGGAGGGGCCGGGATGGGGCTGGGGGGCTGGCAGCGCCCCGCATCCCGCCGGGCCGCCAGCCTGGGAAAGCGGGAGCCTGCCAGGCTGCCGGGATGCTTTAATGGCATCATTGCAACAGCCGCGGGTTTCGCCTCCTCGCAAGGCGCTGCGGGCACGGGAGGAGGGCAGGGATGGGGCAGAGGCGGCTGAGCTGGCGCTGGGCAGCCCTCGGTGCCCTGGGGACAGCCAGGAGCCAGCCAGGGCGGAGCCCCGGCCGCGGCGGTTCGGGAACGGGCGGGCAAAGGGGTCCGGGATGGGTCTGGGGCTCTGAGAGAGCGCGATCGAAGGGAAGAGGGGAAAAGGCGGCCGGGTGCTCAGGGAGGGGCTCCCCAGCCCTCTGTGGCTGCTAAATCCATTGATTCGTGTCAGGAAACCAGGGATGAGAGAGATCCTGGGTGGTGCTGAGCCCCTGAACCTCCTCCCGCAGGGATTTGGGATGGCTGGGTGCTCTCCAAACCCGCATGTTCCCCTGCCGGGGAGCCAGGGAACATTTCCCAAGGGAATTCCCAGGACATTCCAGGATTCCGTGGCTCTGCGATGGCTGCGGCGCCGGGGGAAGCCGGGCTGGAGGAGAACGTGAACAATTCCCCTGGAGGCAGCGCCCGGAGCGTGCCCCAGCCTGCCGGGGACTCGGCAGCCGAATCCTCCCCTGCCTGCTGCGACACCGAGCTGGCGCCCGAGAGAGCTGAGAGGGCTCGGGGCAGAGGGAACGGCGGCGGGGAAAGCGCTGCAGGAGCCCTGGGGGAAAGGAGCCGGCCCGGCGGGTCTGGGGCTGAGCGGGCGGCAGGCAGAGAGCCGGGGAATCCTGCAGGAGCGGCTGGAGTTGGGCGTCCGAGCTGTGCTTCCCTCCTGGTGCTTCAGATTCCAGCCTCTCCTCCTGGGGAGGCGAACAGGAGCAATCCTCGGGGAAAAAAAAAGGAAAAATCCTCAAAAAAAAAAAAAAAGGAAAAAAGGGAAATTCGAGAAAAGAAAAGAAAAGAAAAGAAAAGAAAAGAAAAGAAAAGAAAAGAAAAGAAAAGAAAAGAAAAGAAAAGAAAAGAAAAGAAAAGAAAAGAAAAGAGAAAAGAAAAGAAAAGAAAAGAAAAGAAAAGAAAAGAAAAGAAAAGAAAAGAAAAGAAAAGAAAAGAAAAGAAGGAAAAATCCTAAAATCCTCAAAAGACAGAAAGAAAAAAGGGAAAATCCTCAAAAAGAAAAAAAAAAAAAGGGAAAATCCTCAAAAATAAAAGAAAAAAAAGGAAAAGGGGAAAAAAAAAAAGAATAATCCTCAAGTTGCACCAGAGGAGTTTTAGGTTGGATATCAGGGAAAAGCTCCACTGTAAGGATGGGCAAGTATTGGATCAGATTGCCCAGGGCAGTGGTGGAATCCCCACCCCTGAGTGCATGAAAACCCCGTGGATGTGACACCTGGGGACAGCTTTTGGTGCTCTGCTTGGCCTGGCACTGCTGGGTTGATGGTGTCACACGGTGAATTTCTTTTCCAGCTTCAGGGATTCCATGATTCCGTGCTTCCCTGCACTCCCTGCTCCAGCCCAGGACTCCAGGTGCAGTTTCTGAGCTGTGCTCCAAAAGGAGCAGGAGCAGCCGCTGCTCCAGGGAATTTTGTGCTCCCCAGATTGTCCCTCCTGGCCGTGGAGCTGCCCTGGCAGAGCTGGGGACAAAGGGGACCAGGGAGCAGGACACAGCAGAGGGGACAGAGGTGGCTGCTCAGATTTTGGGGAGCAGCCAGACCTGGAAATTGGGAGGGAGATGCAACACCAGAACCTCCAGAATTTGGGGTTTCCGCCAGGAAGCCCAGCAGCTCCCACAGCCCAGCCCTGAGCACTCCCAGCAGGAATTCCCAGCACGAGGAGCTCTGCCCAGCAAACCTCCCCCGGCCTTTGCAGGGGTTTCAAAGCCTCCCAAGGCCGTGTCCAGCTGGAGAGGAGCCCTGCTCGCCTTGCAGAGCTGCAGTGCCTGAGCTGTCAGTCAGAGCTGTTGTCAGGCAGAGCTGTCACGTCGGGCCGGGCATGACTGACAGCCCGGGTTGTTATCTCTGATGTTATCTCCGATGTGTCATCCCTGCCCGGCCTGACAGGGCAGCGCTGGGACACTTCCAGCATCCATCCCTTCATTATCAGCCTCAGCCCAGCCCTTCCTGCACATCCTGGGAGATGGGATCTGACAGGGCACAGGGCGGGTTTGGCTCTGAGGAATCCTGGAGGGGCGGCACATGGAAACCGGGAATTTCCACCCCCTGGAGTTGGAGGCAGGATGAAGGGAATGGCAGGAAAATCGCTGATCCTGCTCAGGATATTCCAGGATTCCGTGGATCTGAGAGCAGAGCTTCGCCAGGGGTTTTAGCAGGGGTGGGAAAGAAGAAAAACAATGGGAAATGAGGAAGAAAAACAATGGAAAATAAGGAAAGGAAGCAATGAGGGAAAAGGAAGAAAAGAAATGAGGAAAAGGGAAGAAAAACAATGGAAAAGGAGGAAGGAAGACAATGGGGGAAAAGGAAGAAAAGTAATGGAGAAAAAGGAAGAAAACAATGGAAAAGAAGGAAGAAAAACAATAGGAAAGAAAGAGGAAAAGCAATGGGGAAAAGGAAGAAAAAGAATGGCAAAGAAGGAAGAAAAGAAATGGGGAAAAAGGAAGAAAAACAATGGGAAAGAAGGAAGAAAAACAATGGGAAATAAAGAGGAAAAGCAGTGGGAAACAAGGAAGAAAAGCAATGGGAAAGAGAAAAAACAATGGGAAAGAAGGAAGAAAACAATGGGAAAGAAGGAAGAAAAGAAATGGGAAAGAAAGAAGAAAACAATGGGAAAGAAGGAAAAAAAGCAATGGGGAAAAGGGAAGAAAATCGATGGGAAGGAAGGAAGAAAATCAATGGGAAACAGGGAAGAAGCTCCCTTGGAACGTGTCTGTGCCTCGTTCCTGCACTGACCTTGTCCCTCCAGACTCCTCTGCCAGGGCCGGGGCAGCTCCCCCGGGGCACCTCAAGCCCTGCAAACAGCCCGGCTCTGAAGGGCTGTCCCAGGTCACCTTGGCAGTGCCACCAGCCCAGCCAGGCTCCCACGGGGACATTTCACCCTTCCCCATCCTGTGGAGCAGCTCCAAGGCTGCTCCAGCTCCCCCTGTCCCCGCCAGGTCGCTGCCCTTTGGTGCCCACTATAAATACCCAGCACGGGGGGTGTCTGAGCGAGGTTGGAGTTCAATAAAGCACCTTGGGGCCTCCCCCCGTGCTGGGTGCAGCTCTCCCCAAGAAAACACAGAGCTTTCCGTGCTCAGCACCGACGGGAAAAGAATGCCCAGCTGGATTATAGTGGGGAAAGCTGCTCAAAAAGCAATATATGCTCAAAAATCCGTGCTGGTTCCTCTGGGTGCCGCCAGGAGCTTTGCTCAGCACCTGGGTTTGTTCCCCTTCTCCCTTCTTTGCCCCCCAATCCTGGGATGCTGGAGGATAAAGGGCGACCCTGCAGACCCCAGGAGCTCAGTTTTGCCCACATCCCACACGTGGGAGCACCAGGAGCAGCCAGGGGAGCTGGAACAGGAGCAGGAAGGGTGGAAAATCCCAATATTCTCATTAAATCAGCGTCCCTGTGGCTTTATTCCATTGCTCCATGAAAAACCCTGGGATCACACTGCACATCCCACGGGGTCAGGCTTTGGTTTAGGATTCCCAAAGAGGAAAGGGGGTTTTGGTGCCATTTTTTGGCCTCCTCCTGTGTGAAGGGACAGGTTTTAAACAGAGTTACACCAACCCAGGGTCACAATCCGAGCCTCCCTCTCCCAGCTAGATCCTGCTTTGCCTTCCCGGAGAAAACCTGGGAGCTGCCCCGGGTGAGCAGCCTGGATTTATCTTGGTTTATCCCGGGCTCTCTGAACATGGAAACAGCTTTAATGAGCAGCCTACAAACCAGGGGCTGCCTCCAGAACCAGAGCTCCATTCAGCTCCTGGTGCTGCTGGTTGATTTTGGGATTTGGGGAAGGTTTTGCCTTCATCCCCCAAGCTCAGCATCCCCTCCCCTGCCCCTGGTGCTCCCGAGGGTCTGGGAAATCCCAGCAGAGCCCCTGAGCTGGGGATTTGCTGCTGCTTTAGCACCCAAAACCCTCTGGGGCTGCTCTGAGCTGCCTCTGCTGATCCTCACTGGGTTCTGGGGCTCTTTTCCATCTGCTCCGCTCTGCTTTTGTGCTCGGCCTTGGAATTTTCCCTCCTCTGGAAACCAGGATGTTACAAATATTTGCCTGGGAGAAGCTCTGCTGCTCCCCATTTCTGCTTTTCCACAGAAAAAAAAGCAGATGGAAAAGAGCCCTGGAATGACAGAATCCATGGGAGCAGCACATCCACCATCAGAAATCAAATCCAACGCCACTGACCCGACTCAGGTGAGGTTTCCACTGCCAGAGCTGGCAGGGAAGGAAATAAAATATCAAATCTTCCCCTCCTCTGGAAACCAGGCTGTTTACAAATATTTCCCTGGGAGGAGCTCTGCTGCTCCCTGTTTCTGCTTTTCCACAGGAAAAAACCAGATGGAAAAGAGCCCTGGAATGACAGAATCCACACCCCCAGCACCAACCTGCTGATTTGATATTTTATTTCCTTCCCTGCCGGCTCTGGCCGTGGAAGCCTCACCTGAGCCGGGTCGGATTTGATTTCCCGATGGTGGACGTGCAGCTCCCGCGGAATGGGAGAGGGAGATAGAGCAGGAATTTGGCGCCGAGAGCCCGGCTTTGAAAGGGCCGCATTCCTGCCCCGCCGGGCTAAGAGGGGCTAAATGGGAAGATCTGATTAAGCGTCTCAGTGCGCTGACCCTGACCTCAAAGAACGCGCCGAGGCTCGGGAGGAACTTCATTTCAATTAATCAGCTTAACAGCCCGAGCAAAGCTGCCCGCGTCCATTGAGCCGGGCTCCCGCTCCTCCTCCTCCTCGTCCTCCTCGTGGGATTGCCCGAGCCACCGCCCTGGGGCTCGGGGATGCCCTCAGCCCCTCGTCAGGAGCCTTTGGAATATCAGGGACACAGCCCCAGAGCCCCCATCCCTCTGTGAGCCTTCTCCACCTCCCAAGGGAAATGTGGGAAATTGGGAAATTGGGAAATGCAGGAAATGCAGGCAATGTGGGAAATGTGGGAAATGCGGGAAATGTGGGAAATTGGGAAATGTGGGAAATGAAATATGGGAAATATGGGAATGGAAGGGTGGCTGTGCCCCCTTTTCCAGCCCCTCCTGTGTTGCCGTTTCCCTCCAGGGCAGGGAAGGGATGGAGAGGTGGCTGCTGGAGGCAGAGGGTGAGGAAATGCCGTGGGAGGCAGGAGGATAATCCCAGAGAGTGTCACAGGATCATGGAGTGGGTCGGGCTGAAAGGAGCCTTGAAGCTCTCCCAGCCCCCTGCTCGGTGGGAAACTGGGAAGCAGAACCCAAAGGCAGCAGGACAGGAGCTGGGAAGGGGAAAATCTCATCCAGAGCCTCGATTTTCCAGGGGTTTTTCCTTTTCCCTTGGGACCAGGGCAGGCCTTGGGAGCTGGGAAGGGGAAAAGGCTCATCCAGAACCTCCAGTGCTTTTCCTTTACCCCTGATGACCTGGGAAGGGGAAAATCTCATCCAGAACCTCGATTTTCCAGGGGTTTTTCCTTTTCTCCTGTGACCAGGACAGGCCCAGGAGCTGGGAAGGGCTTTGACTCTTTGCCCTGAGTTTGGGGGAACATTTCCCTGCTCTGGCCAGGATTTCTCGGGATGCCCGCGGGGTCAGGGCGCTGCGGAGCCCCCGCCGAACATTCCAGCGGGTTTTGCACCTGGAGCTCCATCCCCGGCCCCGTTCGGCTGGAAGCGGCTCGTTAACACCTCTCCCCACATCCTTTCCCATGGAACGAAGCGCAGCTGCTCCAGCTCGGGGCGGGTGAGGCGGAATCTCCGATTTTTGATTTTTTCCTCCCCCCCAAGCTCTCCTTCCCCCACCACACCCCGATCATTCCACGATTCCCGGGAATTCCTGGGAATTATCGCTGCCTTTATCGCGTCCCTTTGGACTTTCACCTCTGGGCAGCCGCGCACTTTGCTCTTTCCCTGCACCTTTAAAGGGGTAAAAGCAAATGTAGAAGCCTCTGGAAAGGCCCTCGGGAGCTTTTGGAGGGGCTCGGCAGCGCTGCTGTTGGAGGGGAAAACCTGGAAGGGATGAGCTGGTAAAGAAATGGGAGAAGCTGGTGGCAGTGCGGTCTCAGAAGTTCAAAACGCAGCACCAGAAGTTTCTACATCAAAAATACAAAAAAACTCACGGTGGAAATATTCAGGGTGGAGGATAACAGAAGAGTTATCTGGAGGAAAAGTAATGGGAAGAAAGAAAGAAAGAAAGAAGAAAGAAAGAAAGAAAAGAAAGAAAGAAAGAAAGAAGAAAGAAAGAAAGAAAGAAAGAAAGAAAGAAAGAAAGAAAGAAAGAAAGAAAGAAAGAAAGAAAGAAAGAAAGAAAGAAAGAAAGAAAGAAAGAAAGAAAGAAAGAAAGAAAGAAAGAAAGAAAGAAAGAAAGAAAGAAAGAAAGAAGAAAGAAAGAAAGAAAGAAAGAAGAAAGAAAGAAAGAAAGAAAGAAAGAAAGAAAGAAAGAAAGAAAGAAAGAAAGAAAGAAAGAAAGAAAGAAAGAAGAAAACAATGGTAAAGAAGGAAAACAAGCAATGGGGAAAAAGGAAGAAAATCGGTGGGAAGGAAGCAAGAAAAGCAATGGGAAAGAAAGAGGAAAAGCAATGGGAAAGAGGGAAGAAAAACAATGGTAAAGAAGGAAAAAAAGCAATGGGGGGAAAGGAAGAAAATCAGTGGGAAGGAAGGAAAAAAAGCAATGGGAAAGAGTCAGGCCACAAAAAGCCCAGCTCAGAGGCAGCGATGAGGGATGGAACAGAGCCGAGCATCTCCCGGAGCCACCTGGGAGTCCACGCCGAGAGGATTTGGAATCCTTTCCTCGGCAGGATTTGGGATTTCTGGGGCAGCCCAGCCCAGCTGCGGCCCCCCGCGCGGCGCAGGAGGCAGAGGTGGCTCTGAGGGCTCCCCGGGGGCTGAGGTGACACCGCGGTGACAATTCCAGGCTGTCACTGCAGCGGCAGAGCCGCGTCCCGGGGAGCGCCGCGCTCCGGGCCGTGTTTGCGCCGCTGCCACCGCGCCGGAGCCGCTCGGAGCAGCGGGGTTCGCTCCGAACCCCCTCGGGATGAGCGGGGTTTGCTCCGAACCCCCTCGGGATGAGCGGGGTTTGCTCCGAACCCCCTCGGGATGAGCGGGGTTTGCTCCGAACCCCCTCGGGATGAGCGGGGTTCGCTCCGAACCCCCTCGGGATGAGCGGGGTTTGCTCCGAACCCCCTCGGGATGAGCGGGATTCGCTCCGAACCCCCTCGGGATGAGCGGGATTTGCTCCGAACCCACTCGGGAGCAGCGGGGTTCGCTCTGCCCGCGCTCCTCAGCCCTCCCAGCAATAAGGGGAATTTGGCGGATCGCGGTGGGAGCCGGGCCGGGGGCGCGGGGATGCCCCGGGGAGGGATTGGGTTGCAGGCAGGCGACAGCCAGGCTTTCATCTGCTCCTCCGAGCCTCCCTCAGACAGAAGAGGAGGGGCAGGGCTGTGGGGGATGGAGGAGAATTGCCGTAACATGATTTTATGTCTGTGATTGCATAACGAAACCTCCTGGGAACCTCCTGATTCAGATGGATCCCTGGCCGTGCCCGCTGATGGAGGGCTCTCAGACTGATCGATTGGTGCGCAGGAATTGCCGGCCTGGATCGGTACCAGGCTCCGAGCAGCCCCTGCTCCTTTATCGAGCCGCGCCTGAGCCATCAGGAAGCTGTAAAAAGCCTTCAGGAGCCGATAATCTGCTTTTTTATACCCCCAGCGCACACAGCCACAGGCCCTGTTCTCACAGAAGCTGCAAGCCCGGCTGTTAATGGGAGCAGACCTTGAAGGATGGAATTGCATTTCTGTTCTTAAAAAAAAAAAAAAAAAAAAGATAAATAAAAAATGCCTGGGCTTGTGTCGTTGGATGCTCTGCAAATCTCAGCTCGTTCTCTGAGCTGGGAAACGCTGCTGGTGCTGCCCACCCACCAGGACAATCCCCAGGGTCCTGCAAGGGGGAAATCAGGATCCCACAGACCCCCAGGGAATCCCCAGGGTCCCAGGAAGGGGGGATCGGGGGAATCAGGATCCCACAGACCCCCGGGAAGGGGGGATCGGGGGAATCAGGATCCCACAGACCCCCGGGAAGGGGGGATCGGGGGAATCAGGATCCCACAGACCCCCGGGAAGGGGGGATCGGGGAAATCCGGATCCCACAGACCCCCGGGCAGGGTGGGAGATGCCTCTGGCACTCCCAAAGGTGGGCGATGATGCCTCTGGCACTCCCAAAGGTGGGCGATGATGCCTCTGGCACTCCCACGTCACCTCCCAGCGTTTCTCCCGCGGATTCCAGGACAGCCTCAGCTCCCAGTTTGGGGCAGAGCGCACAAAGTTCGGCCTGGCACCCCGAGCATTCCCTCCCAATGGCCTTTTCTCCGCGGCGCGGCCCTTTTTAATTGGTGACAATTGGAAGTGGCTCATTCTCTGTGTGCGAGAGGCTGCAATTGCTTCCACTTGGCCACGATTCAAGTGCCGGGGGTGAGTCAGAATGGGTGGCAAAACTGTCTTTTCCTCAGTCCCCCCGCTCAGCGGCAAAGAAAAAGCCACAACCCCGAGTTATTCTCTTTTATGAGGTGGGCATTGTGAGGCCAGGCAATTGAATTTACAACAGCATTGAGTATCAGAGTCTATCTGGCCCTGTCAATGAGAGCGCCGGGGAAAAAAAAGACACACATTAACCCTCAGCTCCGAGTTCCCAGGCGCTTCAATAGGGCTCCCGAGCTGCCAAAGAGCCCGCTGCATACTCGATGAGACCCTTTATACCTCCTAATTACCCTGCTGACAATAGGGACGGGCTCTCTCGCCGCTTTTGTGGGCCCGGACTAACTTCTGTGCAGCCCACCCCCACCCCGGAGCAGGTTTGGGGATTTGGGGAGCAGGTAGCAGGCTCGAGGTGTTTGCTCAGCTTCCAGCAGCGGGTTTTCTTAGGAATCCTTCTGGCTGCAAAACTCAGGGGATATTTAACATCCCCCCCTCAGCCCCATCACTTTCCCCCCAGTTTCTTACCCAAATCCCTTCCAATTATCCTTAAATAAAGCCATAAAGTCCAGTCCTATTCAAATTTTTTGAGCTCGTCCTTGCCCGCTCTCAAACAAAATGAAATGGTGGGAAAAAAAATCTATTTCAAAGAGTTCCTTTATTGAAACACCTGCATTTTTTTTCTCTTTTCGTTTTTGGAAGTCTTCGACACAGGCACGCACACACCCACAGACCAACGGGATACAAACAACTTTGGCATCATAACTTTTTGAATATTCGTTACAAAACTATTTCTCATTTATTTTTTTCTTTTGTTCGTTTCTTTAAAAAAAGTATCTCAAAGGCATTTTAAAGGAGTAAAAATACAAGTCGAGATCCCAACCTCTGAAAATAATAAATAGCACGTTCATAGCGAGGTCCTTTTCTTCCTTTCAACTTTAAATCTGCTTTAAAAAACCCCAAGACATAACAGGGGCTCCATACAACGGAGCCAACGAGAGTTCGTTGTTATTTTTTCTGTTGTTTTTGGAGACGAGGAATGACTCGGAGGAGGTCACCAGGGTCTCCAGACGGATTCACTGCGCTCTCCAACGGCACTCCCGGCCTGCGACGCTGGCCCGATGCTGCCCCCAAATGATGTCAAGCCTTGCACCGGCGACGCCGAGGGGGTGGCGGCCGCGTTCCCCGAGCCGCCGCCCGCCGCCACCGGCACGTTGGCGTTGGCATAGAGAGGAATAACCGGTCCGGAGCTGGGCGGGAAGGCCGGGTTGGGGATGAGGAAGGCGAACTGGCCGTCGGTGGCCGGAACGAGCTGGAAACCGCCGTAGACCTTGGGGGACAGCGCCTCGGCGGGGTTCAGCTTGCAGGGCACGGGCACGGCCCCGGCGGCGCCCGGGGGCAGCTGGACGTGCAGCGGCTGCTGCGCCAGATGTGCGGGCTGGGCGGGCGGCGGCGGAGGAGGAGGAGGAGGAGGGGGGTAGTTCATGGCCACGATCTGGCCCAGGCACGCCGAGAGGTGGCTCAGGAGCCGCGTGCGCACGTCCGCGTTGACCCCTTCGCAGGTGGACAGGAACCGGGTCACCTCGTTCATGCACTCGTTGAAGCCAGCCCGGTACTTGCCGAGGACGGTGGGGTCGGCGCTGAGAGCGGCTGGGAGGGGGGGAAGGAGGGGGCGGCAGGTGAGTGGCAGGTCCGGAGTACCGGCCCCGGTAGCCTGTCCCCAGCGCCCGGTTCTCTGTCCCTAAGGCCGGTGGTGCAGCCCGGTTCCCGGTCCTCTGCTCCTAACCCCCGTTCCCTGTTCCTAAACTCCGGGTGTCCAGGCCGGTTCCCGGTCCCCTGTCCCTAACCCCGGGTCCGGAGCCCGGTTCCCCGTAAGGAGCCCCTTCCCGGTCTCCTGTCGCTAGCTCCCGTTCTCTCATTCTCAAATCCCCAAGCACTGGTGCAGAGCCCGGTTCCCGGTGCCCTGCCTTCGGACCGGATCCCCGTCCCCATTCTCTGTCCCCGGTTCCCGATCCCCATCCAGTATCCCTTGTCCTCAGCTCCCGGTGCAGACCCCGATCCCGATGCCCGGTCCGGATCCCGGTGTCCCCGGGGCCGGCACTCACCGGTCATCTGCGCCCGCTGCAGGTTCCGCAGGTGCTTGACGGTCATCTCCAGGATGTCCGCCTTCTCCAGCTTGGAGTGCCGCGAGCTCTGCGGGACAACAGCGGCTCGCTCAGGGCTGCCCGCGCCCGGACACCGCCCGCTGTCCCCCCGCTGTCCCCGCGGCCCCACTTACGTCCTTCTTGAGCGCGTCCAGGATGAGCGTCTTGAGCTGCCCCAGGCTCTCATTGATCCGCGCCCGGCGCCGCTTCTCCATGATGGGCTTGGACGACTGCGGGCAGAGCGGAGCCGGTCAGCGCCCCCCGCACAGCCCCGGGACCCCCACACCGCCCCCGACCGTCAACCCCGACCATCACCGACCTCAGCACGGCCGCGGGCTTGCCGCCATCCAGCTCCGCCGCCACCGTTGCTGCGCCCCGACCGGCACCCTCCTCCTCCTCCTCCTCCATTTACCTTCCGGTGCTCGCTGGCGCTCCGAGGCTTGTCCGGAGTGTGGCTGGCGCTGGCGGGCGCGCCGGCGATGGGCGAGGCGGTCGGTTTCTCCATGCCCGTGTCGGCGGGCATGGCTGAGGCACGGTGCAGCGAACCGGTAGGAAGTGAACGGCGGGGAGAGCGGCACGAACCGGGGGATGGTAGGCGGGGAGAAAAAAAGAAACCGGAGGGGGCGAAGCGAGCGCGTGCGGCGGCGGGCGCGGGGCGCGTGCGGCGGGCGCGGGGCGTGAGGCGGCGGCGCCCCCCGCCCCTCGCCCGCGCCCTTTTATAGCCCGGCGGCGGCGGCGGCGGCGGTGGCGGCGGCGCCCATTCGTGTGAACCCGCCGCCGCCGCCGTTCCCACACTCGCGCGCGGCCAATCAGCGCCCGGCCCGCGCCCGGCGCCCGCGCGTCCCGCGTTCCCATTGGCCCGCTCCTCACCCCCCCCTCCGCTTTCCACCCTCCCCTGCCCCGCGCGGGGCGGGAAGCCCCGCCCCGCCCCGTCACGCGCGCGGGGAACGCCCCCTCCCCTCAGCGCGGCCACGTGGGGTGAGGAAGGCGGGGGGAGCGCTGTGTGTGTGTGTGAGGGGAGGGGGGGGTGGAGTGTGAGGGCAGAGCGCGGGCGGGGCTGGCCCCGGCACCGCCGCCGCCGCGCCGGCCCCGCTCGCCACCCGCCCTGCCCGCCCGCCCTGTGACACCCGGCCCGGGGGCGGCGGCGGCGGCGGCGGCTGGCGCGGCACGCGAGGCCGCGGCCGGCGGGCGGCCAATGGGCGGGGGGTGCGGGCGGCCGCGCGGGCGCTCTGCGCGCCCATTGGCTGGCGGAGGCGCCGCTGTCAATCACGGCCGCGGCTCGCGCTCTCCCTCACGGTTCCCCCCCGGTTCCCCCCGTTCCCAGCGCGCTCCCCCCCGTTCGTTCCCATCCCCATTCCCATCCCCATCCCCATGGCTCCTCTCCACCACCCCCCCGTTCTCCCGTCGGAGCACGTGCCGGAGCGCTCCCGGCTCCCGGCTCCATGGGAAAACCCCGCCCCGCCGCCGCCCGCCAGCGGCAGCCGCCCCGCCGCACCGCCCGCGGGGCTGCCGCCTTCCTGCGCTGCCTCCCTGCCCGCTTCCCGCTTCCCCCCGCTCCTCCCGGCCCCCGGCGAGCCAATCCCGGCGGTGGCGGAGCGGGAGGAAGCTGGATGAGCAACCCCCAGCGCCTTCCCGCCCCCCCGGTGGTGCCCGGTGCGCCGCGCCCCCCGGTTTAACCGGCCAGGACGGGTCAGGACCCCCCGAGCTCTTGAGGGAGCCCCATTCTGCCCCCCTCGCCCTTATTTACTCCCTGTTCTCCGCCCCCCGAGCAAATCCCGGTGCGGGGCTCGGGGGGAGAACCCCCAGCGGCTCCTCCCAGCCCCGGTTGTGCCCCGGGACCCCCCGGTTTAACGGGGCTGGAGGGGGCAGAACCCCCCGGAATCGTGGGGGACCCCCTTGTGTCACCGCCTCTGGTGTCACACCCCTGACCAAACCCCTGGGAATTTGTCCCCTCCTCTGTGAAACTGGGGCCTGGTCCCCCTAAAATCCCTTCTGTGCCCCTGCAAGGGGGGCACTTGGCCTCTTGTCCTGATTCTGGTGGTTTTTGTCACCAAGGCTGGTTCCAACAGGGCTCTGTGCCCACCGGCACAGCGTGCCAAGGGAGGTGCCAACCCCCCTCACCCCATTTTCCTGTGCCAGCCCCTCGGGCAAACCCTGGGGCTCCCTTTGCGATGGGAACAGCGTGTCCCAAAAGCTGCGGGAATTTAAGAAACCCCAAAAGGTGAGGGGCTTTAGGAACCCCCAAAAGGTGAGGGGCTTTGGGAACCCCCAAAAGCTGCAGGCTTTAGGAAACCCCAAAAGGTTTGGAAATCCCCAAAATCTGCAAGAATTTGGCGAACCCCAAAAGCTCTGGGTTTGTGCCATGGCTGAGGGGTCGTGGTTCCCATGACCCAAAAAATCCCTTTAAGGTGGGACCCCCACCACAGAGCAGCCCCAAGCTCTGGCTCATTCCCCTTTCTGGGAATGCAGCCCTGGTGTGAATCTCGCTGCTGCAGGCTGTAATCTTTTAATAATAATAATAATAATAATCTTTTAATCAGAAATTGGGAATTAGCTCCACACCGGCTGATGGCTCAAAGGAGGGTTCCTGGCCTGGAAAAGTGCTGCTCCCTCTTCCCCCCTTTCCTCACCCATTCTGAGGAGTAAAAATGAGATTTTTTTGTGTGGAAGCTCTCAGGAAAACTCGTCCGGTTTTTGCAGCTGAAAACCTGAGGGCGACCCAGCTGAGTTTGTGGGAATTCTTCGGGAGGAGAAGGGAACCACACGTGGAATTTAATCCTCACTGCTGGCCCAGCTCCTGCTCTGCTCTGAATTCACTGCAGTGAATGATTCCAAAAGGGGAGGGAAAAGGGAAAAAAAGGGAAAAGGGGAAAGAAGGGAAAAGGGAGAGGGAGAGGGAGAGGGAGAGGGAGAGGGAGAGGGAGAGGGAGAGGGAGGGAGAGGGAGAGGGAGAGGGAGAGGAAGGAAGGAAGGAAGGAAGGAAGGAAGGAAGGAAGGAAGGAAGGAAGGAAGGAAGGAAGGAAGGAAGGAAGGAAGGAAGGAAGGAAGGAAGGAAGGAAGGAAGGAAGGAAGGAAGGAAGGAAGGAAGGAAGGAAGGAAGGAAGGAAGGAAGGAAGGAAGGAAGGAAGGAAGGGAAGGAAGGAAGGAAGGAAGGAAGGAAGGAAGGAAGGAAGGAAGGAAGGAAAGGAAGGAAGGAAGGAAGGAAGGAAGGAAGGAAGGAAGGAAGGAAGGAAGGAAGGAAGGAAGGAAGGAAGAAGGAAGGAAAGGAAAGGGAAGAAAACAAAAAGAAGGAAATAGATGGGAAAGCAGGGTGGGAAAAAGGGAAAGAAAAGCGCTTGGAAGTGTTCCCGTTCTCGCGGCTGATCCCATCCCGGCCCTCTCATCTCGGAGCAGCTCCAGGTGCTCTGCCACATGCCAGGAGCACCCACGGCAGCCGCGCCGGGAAGTGGCTCCATCCTCCCGCAGACATCAAAGGCTCCAGGAGAATTCATTCCTTTCAGGAGCCTTTTCCTCTCCCTCCCCGAGGCACACGTGACCGCAGGAACAGCAATTCCGGGCTGAATTATGGTTTTTGCTGTGTGGGAGGCGTTGTTTTTCTGGAGGAGTCCAAGTGGCAGCAAAGTGGAGCCCATTCCTCTGGAGGAAGGGTGCAGGTTGTGTCCCTGGGGAGGAATAAATGTTATTAAAGGGCTTTTTGAGTGGCATTGCAAAGGTTCAGGGCTCAGTTTCCTTCTGAGAGCAATAAACTGCAGAACAACAGCCCCTTGTGCAATCTCCCTGAAAATAAGGGAGGCTGTAAAAATCCTGGGAGGAAATAAGTCACGATAATAATAACAATAATAATTAAAAAAAAAAAAGTGTCCCTCCTTCTGCAGCTCGCTCTGAACGCATTAATTACATAATTACACTGAAAAAAGAAAGAAAGAGTCACGACTGGAGGATTTCAGCAGAATCCACATCAAGGGATGCAGTTGCCAGGCTGGGAGCAGCCCTCGCTGGCTGCGCCGCTCTCCGCAGGGAATTCCAGGGAGAACTCGGGAGCATTCCCGGGCTCTGAGCCCCCGGCATCGCCCCAGCCCCGCTGCTCCAGGAAAAACCTCATTTCCTTCCGTTCAGATGGAGCCGGAACTCTGCCCTCTGCCAGGATTGGCATTTGGGATTGGGTTTGTGGTTTTGGTTTTGGTTTGGGGGTTTTTTGTTGTTGTTTTATCCCCACCTAAACCCACATTTGGGTGTGCTCAGGGCCGTTTCCCATCCCGCGCGGTTTTTCACCCTTTTAGTGGCGACTGAAGCTGCACCAAGGGGACAGGACGGGGACACAAACACCCCCTGCCACCCCCCCAGCTGTGGCCAGCTGTGCCTGCACCCAGTTCCCACCCCTGCAGCTGCAAAACTCCCAGAAGGAGCCCCGAAAATTCCCTGTTGGCACTCCGGGAAAAGATCCCTAATCCCAAAATCGGAGCTCGGGGGGATCTCAGGAAACGGGGGGCGTTGGGATGGCAGGGTGGGGAGCGCTGCTGAGCGCAGCCTCCCCTCCCCGAGGCTTTTCTCCCTCTAAGCCGCTTTTCTGCAGCCCAGCCCACATTTTACATCCCTTTTCCGCCTATTTCATCCCCCGTGCAAGGCCCGCGGGAGATGCCAAGGAAACGAACGCCAGGAGTGGCGGCTCCTGGGATGGCAGCTCTGATCCCGCGGCGTTTGTGCCCTTGCGGCTGGAATTGCAATTATTTCACCTTCCCCTCCTGCAATTCCTCCCTGGTAGCTGCCCCAGCTCGGGGCAATTCGGGTTTCCAGCTTGTGCTGGGATGTGAAAGCCTTTAACAACCTCTGGATGGAGACCTGGGATTTTCCTTCTTAGGGCTTTGTGTGCAAAGTCCCTCTCTGGGCATGGCCTATATATTTAATCTTGATCCCTTAAAAAAAAAAAAACCAACTCGCGTTCATACGTGTTTTTAAATAAAAACAGCTTAAAAGCTTTGAGTTCTGATGGTGTGAGACGAGTTATTCATCCCCATATCGGGGCTGAGGACACGAGGCAGGGGACAGGGCAGGGGACAAACGCTGGTGGCCGTCCCCGCTCGTCCCTTTGATCCTAAACCCCATTTTATTGCATCCAGCCCGCTCAAAATGTGGAAACGCCGCTGAAAAGCTTTGCAGCCCACGGGGGGAAGAGGCTCATAAAAGGTCCCGGGGGGCTGAGCGGGGTTTGTGTCGCTGTCCCCGCGCCCCTCCCTGGCGCTGTTTGCTCGCCCATTGTTGGGGACAGCTGGGGCTGCTCAGCCTCTCCAGCGCTGTTTGCCCAGGGATTGGGCTCTAATCCCTCCGGGATTTCCCCGGCCTTGATCCCATCCATCACCCCGGGATGTGGCGCAGGGAATGCTGCGGCACAAATGAAGACATTAAGGGCTGGCAGCTCCAGAGCAGCTCTTTTTTTTTTTTCTTTCTTTTTTTTTTTTTTTTTTTCCTTTCTTTTTTTTCTTTTTTTTTTTGGCCCATAATGGGGAACAAATTAGAGCGCAGCCTCCAGCCCCGAGCATCCTCCCGTGGCCTCTTTTGTCCCCGCGGAGTTTCCAGCTCTAATCAGCTGAAATTAATTAGCAGGGGTCATGTGGCCGCCAAAATCCCCCTCCAAACGCGCCCAGGGCCAGGAAAGGGGTTTGGGGAAATTGTGCCGGGAAGTTTTTGTGTCCTGATCTCTGTCCCGCTCCTGTCCCATCCCTGCTGAGCTCTGCTTCTCCAGTGCCAGCTGAAATCATTCCCAACAGCAGCAGAGCTGGGAAAATCCCCAGGGATGGCTCCAGCTCGGCCAGCTCCCAAATTCTCATCCAAAACCTGGATATTTCCAAAGCTCTGCAGTCAAGGCTGGGTCTCACGGGCCAGAGGCTCTTCCATCTTTTATTTAGATCTGATATTGGTAAAAAAAGTCATGGAAAGGGCTGTAAACATCGGGAATGGGCAGTGGGGGAGCCCCAGATCCCTGGAATTGTTTGGGAATCCATGGACACAGCTCAAGGACATCACAGGGTGGTGATGGTTGGGCCTCGAGGCCTTTTCCAAGCTTTAAAACTCCAGGATTCCCTGATTCCAGGGATCCATAGCCATGCCCCAAGGTGTGCCAAGAGCCTCCCTCATTCCTGAGTTTCTCCCTGGATTGCAGGAGAGCCCAGCCCGCTCCAAATCCCAGCAAACCCAGGAGCTCTGGGGGCTCCTCCAGCTGAAAGGGGAAATATTTCCAAGAACATTCCTGTCTGCACCAATTAACTCCTCTTCATCCCACCCGCTCCTTTTGAGGGCTGGGAAGGAATCTCACCCCGTTAGAAATTGAGATTTTGGTTTTTTTGGGGTTTTTTTCCTCTTTTTCACGAGGAAGCAAATGGGCTTTAATTTCTTTTCTCCCCTCCTTTCCTCCTTCCCCGCCCTTGGAAATTCTCCTGAAAGGAAATTGCGGCGGCATAAACAAAACCCCTTTTTGGGAGGTTTTGCCCTGGTTTTGTCTCTCTCGGTGCTGAGAGCTGAGGAGGAGCCGGCACACAGAATAGCCCAGCTGATTGAGACAGATGTTCCCTTCTTCTGCAAGTGCCAAAAACTCTGCCCAAGCGCGGATCTGCTGACTTTCCCTTCCCTGGAAAACATCTTGAAAAGGCGGCGGGGATGAAAAGAGGGATTGGAGCCGCGTCCTGCCCGGATTTTCCACAGCCCAGGGTCCCTTTCACGGGGTCCTGTTCCTGTGGGGACAGAGGAAAGGGGCTGAGCCTCAGCCCTGCGTGTGCAGGAGGCAGAAAATAGAGTCAATTACAGCGCTGGGAGGCGGCCCGGGGCAGAACATCTCCTGCCACGCCTGGCACTGATATTGTTCTTCATCATCTGAGGGGTTCAAGCCCAGCACGATTCCAGCTGCTCCCACGGCAAAGCTGAAAATCTCTCCCAGGAGGCGGGGATGGGGTGTTCTGGTGGGGTTTTAAGTGAGGATTTTTGGTTGGCACCCAATAAAAATGTCCCCGTGGGATGGGGTGATGGTGGCATCGCCCATTTCTGTGCCTGGCACAGCTTCCCAAGGGATTCGTTCATCGTGGTTCGTTCCTCCTTGGGTGGATGCTGCCGCGTCCAGAGCTTGGGAGTGCCCAAATGTGTCTGGGAGCAGGGCAGTGGTGGTTCCTAAGGGACACAGCAGCGTGAAAAACTCCCGGAAATCCTTTTACCCCTCAGGTTTTCCCGCAGAGCGGGTAAACCCCGCCTGCTCTGCCATCCCCACATCCCCCGGCCCCTTCCCTCTGAGGTCCCTCCATCTCTGTCCCCATACCTGGCGAAAAGGAGGGAGGGGAAAAGCCACCACCTCTGTTTGCTTTTCTTTGAGCAGATTTGTCATTTTGCCATCTGCAGGCGAGCGTGCTCCCCCACAATGGCGTTTGTTTGACTTCCCTGCTAAAAGGGTCCCTGGCTTTTTTTTTGTTTTGTTTTTTTTTTCTCCAGGCCCTGTCCAGGGCTTTCCCCCGCCTCATTCCTTTCACTGGGGCAGTTGATGAGCTTGGCCTAATCAGATTAACTCAACCCAGACACAGCAGTGGCAGTTTATTCTCTTTTAAAAGGACTCCACGGCTTCCTACAAACTTTTTGTAAACTCTTCATCTCCGGCTCGGCTCCTTTGTAAGCTGGATCCAATGGGGCCTTTGAGAGGCCGGCAGTGAGGAGCTGTTAGAATGGGTCACTAATCCAGAAGAGGGAGAAATTCCTTTAAAGCCGCGCACTGAGGCATCGGGAGCACCCGCGGGAAGAGGGGCCGGAATTCCCGAGGAGCCGGGACATTCCATTCCAGGCCTGACACGGAATTTTTGGGGAAAGCCCAGCTTGTTTGCACACCTGGATGTGTCCCTGGGGGCTGGGACACGCTTTGGGCTCTGGCTTTTTCCCCCTCCCATCAAACAACCCTCGGGAGGAGCAAGGAGAACAAAGCAACAGCTCCAGGATTTTGGAATTTGGGGTCTTCATGCTGTTCTTCTTCTGGCAGGCACCAGGAAAAAATCTGTCTGGGACCTTCACAGAGCAGAATTCCTGATCCAATCCAGAATCCCAACTGGGATCTTCACACAGCAGAATTCCTGATCCAAACCAGAATCCCAATTGGGACCTTCATTCCTGATCCAGTCCAGAATTCCTGATCCAATCCAGAATCCCAGCTGGGACCTTCATCGAGCAGAATTCCTGATCCACATCCAGAATTCCTGATCCACATCCAGAATTCCTGATCTAATCCAGAATCCCCAATCCAATCCAGAATCCCAGAATCACCAAGGTTGGAAAAGCCTTCCAAGGTCACCAAGTCCAAGCTGGGCCCAGTTTGTCCCCACCCCAGGCAGGCGTTCCTTGGGCACCTCCAGGGATGGGAGCTCCAAACCTCCTTGGGCACATTCCAGACGTTCAGGGCCTTTCCAGGAGGAAATTCCTCCAGCAGGAATTCCTCTTCCTCTCATCCTGTCACTATAATGAGGGCGGGGGCTCCTTGCTGGGATGTGTTTGGAGATGGATGCTGGAACAACCTGCGACAGTGGGAAGTGTCCCAGCCCAAGGGACATGGAATGGGAAGAGCTTTAAGGTCCCTTCCAACCCAAATCATTCCCTTCCTCGGTTTTCCATTCCTCCACAGCCATTCCTCTTTGTAAAAAACAAAAATCAAAATTATTAAAGTTCCTTCTCTTTGCATCATTCCAGACCTTTTCCCCCCAGGATTTCCCCTTCCGTGGCCGCCGTGACTTTGTGATTGGCACCTCGGGGCGGGCTCATTGTGGCGAGGATTTCATCGCATTCAGGGCAGTTTCCACCTCTTTAGAGCCGCCCAGAGCAGATTAACGTTGCGACTTCATCCCCCTGCCATTGTCCCCGCGGCTCCCAGTCACTCCGCGCCTTTGATAAAACCTGCCCCAGTCAGAACCCGGCAAAGAAAACCCCACAAAGCGCACAAAGAGCGCAACAACTCCCTGAAAAATCCCCCATTGTCTTGCCCTCAAAAAGATGCTCATTTTTCATGGTATCAGCTTTATATTAAAAATTCAATGGGATGGCAAAAAGAGTTGTCTGGGCTGGGAGGGACGGACAGGACACCCAGCCTGGGCCACCTCCCCGGCGGTGACAGCGCTGTCCCCTCCCTGCCTCGGGGCCTTGGCTGGGGACAATGGCACTCGGCTTCTCCTGGAGATTTTTGCTCTCCAAAATTGGAACCTGAATGCCCCAAATGTCCTTTCAGCGGGGAAAATGTTCATTTTTGTTCCCGTTTCTCTTCCTGAAGAAATGATGAGTGAAAACTGTTGGAAAATAAAGCGGGAGTAAGCGAGTGGAGGGTTTGCATTTGGATTTTGGGTTGTTCTTAAACTGAGTTTAACGCGGCTGGTGGCTCCAAGGGACGTTGTGGAGTGTGGGAGGAAGGAAAATGGGCACATCCAGAGAGAAGTGACCAAAATCCCAGCACATTTTAACCCGTGAGGCCCCAAAAATCTGCCCATGGAGTGGTGACATCAACCTGGCACCCCCAAACCGTGTCCCCAGCAGGGATGGTGATTCCCACTCCCCTGGAAAGGGAATTACTCCCACTGTGGAGGGGCTCTTCCAGCATGGAAAACTCAAGCAGCCCCGCTGGAGAACGCCAGGACCATTCAGCCAGCTCAAGGGGACACAGAATTCTCAATTTTTCTCAATTTTCCAGGCTCTTCCCAAGTGTCCCAGCAGCTGCCAGGTCAGTCCTGGGCTGGGATGTGACCCTGGCTCCACAGCCTTGTTCTTAGCCCCAGGTTTGAACAACTGGAAACCTTTTGATAAAAAAAAAAAAAAAAAAAAAAAAAGGGAAAGGGAGGAAATTGGGGCTTGGGAAAGCCGGGATTTGTCCCGATCTCATTATATGTTAATTGGGATTTTAACAAGGATTGCCCAGTGCAGGTGGCCGGTGACAACGTGGCTGTGACTGGGGAGGGAGTGGTGACATCAGGAGAGGCCGGGGATGCTCTGGGCTCCTCCCGGCCGAGCTCTGCCTGCCCGTCTGGCGCCCCATGAATAATTAATCAGTTAATGAGGCACCTCCGTGCTGCACACGGGGGGAGCTGGAGTTAAACCGGGAGCTGGGCAAAAAACAGGAGCTGGAATGGGGCGGGAGTTTGGGGGAATGTTTTGGGATTAAACACCAGAAGTGGGGTCAGGATGGATATTTGGGATGGGGATACATGGAAACCATGGCCATGGAGAGGGAAGGGAGCTGGGAGGGAAATGCAGCAGGAACTGGACGGGAAATGCAGCAGGAAATGGACTGGAAATGCAGCAGGAGATGGAAGGGAAATGCAGCAGGAGATGGAAGGGAAATGCAGCAGGAGATGGAAGGGAAATGCAGCAGGAACTGGACTGGAAATGCAGCAAGAGATGGAAGGGAAATGCAGCTGGAACTGAACTGGAAATGCAGCAGGAGATGGAAGGGAAATGCAGCAGGAACTGGACTGGAAATGCAGCAGGAGATGGAAGGGAAATGCAGCAGGAGATGGAAGGGAAATGCAGCAGGAACTGGACTGGAAATGCAGCAGGAACTGGACTGGAAATGCAGCAGGAGATGGAAGGGAAATGCAGCAGGAAATGGAAGGGAAATGCAGCAGGAACTGGATGGGAAATGCAGCGGGAGGTGGAAGGGGAAATGCAGCAGGAGATGGAAGGGAAATGCAGCAGGAACTGAACTGGAAATGCAGCAGGAACTGGACTGGAAATGCAGCAGGAGATGGAAGGGAAATGCAGCAGGAGATGGAAGGGAAATGCAGCAGGAACTGGATGGGAAATGCAGCAGGAGGTGGAAGGGAAATGCAGCAGGAACTGGACTGGAAATGCAGCAGGAACTGGACTGGAAATGCAGCAGGAGATGGAAGGGAAATGCAGCAGGAATTGGACTGGAAATGCAGCAGGAGGTGGAAGGGAAATGCAGCAGGAACTGGACTGGAAATGCAGCAGGAACTGGACTGGAAATGCAGCAGGAGATGGACTGGAAATGCAGCAGGAACTGGACTGGAAATGCAGCAGGAACTGGACTGGAAATGCAGCGGGAGGTGGAAGGGAAATGCGGACCGAGCGCGTGGGGAGAAGAAGGAACGTCTCCTCCAAGCACTTCCCTCCCCTCGGAGCTCCCCGCAGGCATCTCCTGCCCTGGGGCCGCCCCACACGGAATAAAATCCCGGCTCAGGCACGCGAGGTCTGGCCGAGCTCCAACCACAAACGCCCGGGTCCTCCCCGGGGTGCTCCCAGCGCTCCCTGGAGCCGGCAGCGATCCAAATTCTGCTCCAGCACCGCCTGGGAGCTCCCAGCAGCCAGCCCTGGGAAGGCCGCTCGGGGCTGGGCTGGGATCGGGAATTGGGAACTGCAGCCAGGAATTTGGAGCTCCGAGCAGAGCCGGGGAGGCTGCAGGCTGTGTGAAATCCTCCGTCCTCTCCCAGGCATATCAACACCCCCCTCCCCGGGTCCCCGCTGCCTGGCAGGGGGAGAAAGGCTTTAATGAAAAATTTAAGGCCGGCGTCTTAAAATAAATTCCAATCCCGGCTGAAATTTCACAGCGGCTGCTAAATGTCTCTGTCTCTCCCTCCAGGACTGGGGAGAGGGGAGAGAAACAATTGCTCCCCTTGCAAGGGGGTGAAAATGGGCCGTGCTGGGCTGGGGGGACCCGGAGCCGGCTGATCCGGAGGGGTGGGAGGTGATGGATGTAATTAAAAGCCCCGGGGGAGGCAGAAAGGGAGGAGGGAGAGAGGGGAGAACAATAAATGGACGCCGCTTATCTGGCGGCTGAGAGCTGATCTTCCTGGACGTGGAACATATGGGATTTTCAATAATGGATAAACACTTCCAGGGGGACCTGCAAATGTGGCCTTTTAACGAGCTGCCCCTGAATCCCCCCCGAATTCACCTTTCCCTGCTGCCCCAGCAGTGCCCAGGTCCTGGCACGGCTGCCACAGACCCCGAGGGCTCCAGAGGGAAAATAAAATTCCCCCGAGCTGGATCTGGCCAGGCCAGCAGGGCCAGCTCCCCTCCTGTGCTGGGGGGTCTTTAACTCCCGTGGAATTCCCAAAGCCCCTCGGGCTCCCCAGGACAGAGGTTGTGGCAGCCCAGAGCTCTGGATTGTGCCTCTTCTCCAAGTGATCCCTCTGGAAAATGGATGGGATTGGGAAATGGGGTCGGGAAATGGGATTATCCCACCAGCAGGGCTCAGGTTTTGCCGAGCCCCAGAGGTGACAATCAGGAGGAAATGTCCTGGAAATTGTCCTGGCAAATGTCGTGGCACTGCCCTTCCTGCTGGGCCAGATCTCCATTCCAGCACCCAACATCCCTGGGCACCATGAATCCCAGGGAATTCTCATCCCAGAAAAAACGCGGCTCAGTCTCCCAGACCTGAGCAGCTGGAGCCTGGAATTCCATCAAAACCATCCCCAGATCCCAAACCAGGGAGTGCCTGAGGAGCAGAGGGGGCTCCTGGCTCCACTGACCCCTTCCCTGGAGCTCCCTGGGGGCTTTTCCATGGGTGGGTTTAACCATTGAAACCCCAGGATTTTCTCATTCCCTCCCAGGGGAAGCTGTGCCCACCCAGCAGAACCCCTGGGAGCGGGCAGAGGGGGAAGAGAGCCCGGGAAGGGTCCCCCTCCCTCCCCATGGGGAAAATCCCACCCAAATCCTCCATCAGGGGATGACCCAGCTGCTTTTTCCTTGGAATTGCAAAAAGAAGGAGAATTTGGGGGTTTCAGCTGAGGCCAGAGGAGGAGGCAGCTGGGTGGGAGTGGGCACAGGGTGGGCACAGGGTGGGTTTGGGCCCCTCCATCCCCAGCCCTGGCAGCTCTGGAGGAAAATTCACATTTTAATCATCTGGAGCAAGCGAAGGGGGAGGGAGCAGTGCCCAGTTCCTCTGCAGAGGGTTAAAGCAAATCCACTTTGGAGCTCAGCTTTGAGCTGGCACAAATCCCCCAGAGCCCCCACGCTCCCTTTTCATGCCCTGATCTCTCCCGCTGTGCCCGTGCCCGGGGTTGTTGGGCATTTGTGCCTCTCCTCCCTGCCCTGGTGCCCACCAGGGCTCGCTCGGGGCTGAGTTTGGTGGTTGGGTTGGTTTTTGTGGGGTCAGCCTCGTGTCTGACAGTCCCGGGGGAAGGAAAAGTGAGCTGGAGCTCATCCAGGTTTTATCAGGCGGGTTTAGAGCTGGAGAGGTCCTGGGCTGGGCTTGGGGAGCCCTGGAGCTTATTCCATATGGATTTCGAGCTGGAGAGCTCCCGAACTGATCTTGGGGACCTCTGGAGCTCATCCCATGAGGATTTAAATTGGAGAGCTCCCAAACTGATCTTGGGGACCTCTAGAGCTCATCCCACGTGGGTTTAAAGGCTGGAGACCTCCTGAGCTGATCCTGGGGACCCCTGGAGTTCATCCCATGAGTATTTAGATTGGAGAGCTCCTGAGCTGAGCTTGGGGACCTCTGGAGCTCATCCCACGTGGGTTTAAATTGAAGAGCTCCCAACTGGTCTTGGGGACCCCTGGAGCCGATCAAACCCCGCATCCCCAGCTCCCCTGACCCCCCCGGTGCCGCCCCTTTGTGGCAGCTCATTAGGGGCCATCAGCGGCCCCTGCCCATCTGTCAGCCCCGGGCACCGAGCTGGCACCGGGGGCTGGGAAAGAGGCGCTGGAGGAGCCTTAATCCGCTCGGCTCCGGCAATAATTACAGCCCGGTGACAGAGGCACTGAGTGGAAATTGATGAATGTAATTAAAATCCCAGGGGGAGAGAGCCGGGGAGATGGGGAGGGAGGGAGGAGAGCGGTGAGGAACCGAGGGAGGTGTGAGGAACCTGGGCTGGTTTAATTAATTAAAAAAAAATAATCTAGGAACTTATTGTTGATAAATTTTTATATTTTCCTGTCTTAAAAAAATTTAAAAATCACGGCCTGAAGGACAAACAGACCCAGCAGCTCTGAGCTGATGTGGGAAGCCAGGTTTGCTCCAGCTCTTCCCACCATAAATCTGAGGGTGCCCAAGGAAGGGGCTGCCAAAGCCATGGTCCTGATCTTTGGGGTGCCTCAGGCTCCCGGGCAGCCCTTGCTGGGATCCTCTCAAGCTCTCCCACAAATCCCAGAGGATCCCATGGAAATCCTGTGAGTCCTCGGCAGGGGTGAGCTCCGAGCACTGACCAGGCCTGGTTGTTTTCCCTCTTCTTCCCTCTTCAAAATCCCCTTTTTTTTTACCCTTTTAAAGACCTTTCCCCTCCTGTGCAGCCCCTCTGGAGAGCTCTGCAGAAGTGGGGTGAGCTTTTGTTGGCTTTCCCCTGGGTGAGGCTGGTGTTGAATTGGTTTTCCCTGGAAAAGGCATCTCCAAGGGAAGTCATGGAATACTCGGGAATGGTGCTGCTCTCCTGGTCCTGGTGCTGCTCTCCTGGTCCTGGTGCTGCTCTCCTGGTCCTGGAGCTGTCCTGGTGCTGCTCTCCTGATCCTGGTGCTGCTCTCCTGATCCTGAAGCTGTCCTGATGCTGCTCTCCTGATCCTGGAGCTGTCCTGGAGCTGCTCTCCTGATCCTGGTGCTGCTCTCCTGGCCCTGGTGCTGCTCTCCTGGCCCTGGTGCTGCTCTCCTGGAGCTGGGGTGGGAATTCCAAGGGGGATGAAGGAGCTGGCACGGAGCATTGGTGCGTCCCAAGCACCTCCGAGCTGCACTTGAGTGCCCGGGGGGGTCTGGATTCCATAGGGAAGGAGGGGAAGGACAGGGAAGGGTTGTGCCCTCACCTCCAGGAGAACTTTGCCACCCCATGGATCGGGACAGGGATTAGCTCCCCCCGCCCCTGTCCCTCTCCAGAGGGAAATGTTGTCCCCATCCCCATGGACGGGAAATGTGAGGAATGCTCAGATTTGGCTCATTAGCCCAGGCTCCCGCTGGCCCCGGTTTAAAACAACCGGCAGGGGCTTCCCTTGATCGGTGATGGATGCGGGGCAGGGCAGACCCCGAGCCTGGGGCCGGGCTGCGTCCCCTGCCCTGCCCGGCCCGGCCCTGCCCTGCCCGAGGCTGGCACCGAGGGGGCTCCGGCATCGGGGCTGGCACCGAGGGGGCTCCGGCATCGGGGCTGGCACCGAGGGGGCTCCGGCATCGGGGCTGGGATTGCCGGGGGCCAGCGAGGACCGTCCCGGCTGGTCCTGCTCGGGTCCCCTTTCCTTTGCCCGGGGCTCTGGGAAGGGAGAGGCTGCGCAGAGACAGGAGCACCCGAGGGATCAGGGAGGGCACTGAGGTCTTGTTTGGGCACCCCAAGGGTCAGAGAGAGCAGTGGGGCCTTTTTTGGGCACCCCAAGGGTCAGGAGGACCTTTTTTGAGTACCCCAAAGATCAGGGAGGGCACTGGGACCTTGTTTGCCACAACCGATCCAGCTCAAGCCATGGAACCCCGGAGTCCCAGCCTGGCTTGGGGTGGAAGGGACCTTAAATAATCCCTTAAATAATCCCTCAAATCCCGCCCGGTGCCCCGGGAGAGGCTGCACCAGGCAGGATGGTCTGCCTTTCCGTACGAGGTGTTTGGGTTTGGGGTTTTGCTGTTGTTGCGGTTGTTGTTTTTGGGGGGGCTGTCCCTGGGGTTTTCTGTTGTTGTTTTTGGGGAGCGGGTGCTGTCCCTGGGGTTTTGCTGTTGTTGTTTTTGGGGATGGGGATGGGGGTGCTGTCCCTGGGGTTTCTTTGCACGGGAAGGAGCGTTCCATGAAAGCCCCGGCGCTCGTTATCTGGCGCTCCAGCCCCTCAATTAGTTCCATTGGATTCCCTTTGATGCTTTTGTTGCGGCGCGCTCGGGGGAGCTGCTCCACCTCTCCGGGGCTGCCCCCTTTGATCTCCGAGCGCCCCCTGCCCCTCCCGGGCGCTGCCGTCGGGGCGCAGCCTCCCCTGCCCGGGGCTCCCCCGCTCCTGCCCTCGCCCCGTCTGCTCCTAAGCCAATATTGGCTCGGCCTCCCCGCCGGGCCGCCTTCATCAAACCGGCCCCGCAAATGAAGTTCTTCCGAGGAGGTCTCCCGGTGCCCGGGGGAGGGAGGGGACAATGGCAGCCCTGGCAAACGGGGGCCCGGACAGAGCTCGGAGCCAAACACGGGGTGATGAGTGGGGAGGGGAGGAGGAGAGGTTCCAGCACCGAGGGAGGGGAGGTGGAGAAGTTTCGGAACTGAAATTCCTTCTCGTGGGAATTCTGCAGCGCTGCGTGGCGGAGCCCTGCGCCGGAATACCCCCGTTTGCCCACAAAAGCTTCCCATCCCCTCTCCCATTCCCATTCCCATTCCCATTCCATTCCAATTCCCATTTCCACTCTCCATCTCCCAGTTTGCGCACAAAGCCTTCCCATTTCCATTTCCATTTCCATGCCCAATTTCCATTCCATTTCCCATTCCCATTCCCATCCATATCCCCATTCCCTGGCAGTCCAGGATGTTCCCCCAGCAAATATCCAGAATTTCTGTGCCCTCTGTGCCCCAAAATATCCAGAATTTCTGTGTCTCTGCGCCCTCTCTGCCCTCCAATATCCAGAATTTCTGCGTTTCCCTCTCCGTGCCGAAGGTGCCAGCCCTCCCTGGAGGGCAGCCCGCTCTGGATGGACACCCCCGGTTCCAGCAGGGAGGAACAGGGATGTGCAGGAGCAGCGGGAAGGGCCTTGGAGGCGTCGCGGAGCGGCTGCGCCTTCGCTCGGTGACAAATGTCACGCGGGGACCCGCGCGGGTGGCAGCGGGGAGCGGCTGCTGCGCTGGGCGATGCGGGCTGGTGGCTGGCAGCATCCATTCGGGAAAGGCTCCGGGAGAAAATCCAATTCCAGCGGGGCAGGAGCGCGGCCGATCGGCCCAGAGCGGGGCCGGGGGCTGCGGGGGAGCCCCCGGGGCGATAGCGGCGCTGATCGGCTCCGGCAGCGATAACGGCGCTGATCGGCTCCGGCAGCGATAACGGCGCTGATCGGCTCCGGCAGCGATAAGCGGCGCTGATCGGCTCCGGCAGACGCTGAGGCAGCGCCGGCATCGCCCCCAGCCCGGCCGGGGCTGCTGCGCGGGATCCGAGCCCCTTCCCGCTGATCCAGCCCCCGGGAACCCCCCGATTCACCGGGAACCCCCTGGAACCCCCCGATTCCCCAGGAACCCCCCGATTCAGGGGGAATCCCAGGGAATTTCTCTTTTCTGCTGCCCCTCCCATTCCCACGGGAGCGGTGGGAGCCGGTCCAGTTGAATCCCGTTGTTCCCATTGCTTTCCCATTGCCGGGGATGACCCGGGAGCGGGAGCTGGAGGAGCTCAGTGAGGCTGGGAATGCTCTGGAAGGGCTCGGGGTGTCTGATTTCCCTGCAGTATTTACTGTCTCCCCTGGCACTGCTGGATGGGATCAGGGTGCTGCTTTCCCAGGGCCTGGAGCTCCCAAATTTCAGCTCCACTTCTCATTTAAAGCCTGAGACCCGCGGTGCTTTGGAGCTGAAGCAGGTCTGGAAAAGGCAGAGGGTTTTTTTACTCAGCTCCGTTTCCTTCCTGCTCATCTTTCAAACCTCCTCAGGTTCTCCTTCCCCAACGAGCTTTGCTGCGAGTCTCCCTTTCCAATCCATCACAATTCCCGGGGTTTTACAATGGGATGTGAGACAGATCCAGGCAGGAAAACCCCTGGAACAGAACACCCTCAGTGTCTCTGCAGCTGGAGCTGTGGGGGAGCAGAGAGGGTGGAAATTTCCCAGCACGAGAAAAAGAAAAAAGAAAGAAGAAAGAAAAGAAAGACATTTCAAATTCCCTGCTATAAAAAGCAGTGGGAAAGCAGCAGCACACGGGACGGTGAGAGGGGCTGGGGGCTCGGAGCAGCTCGTTCCAGGGGATCCCAGCCAGCACCTGCACATCGTTCATCTTCTTTTATTGCCCTCTCGCAGCTCCTGGCTGGGTTTTAATGCAGAGCCCGGTTCCCCCTTTGCAAAGAGACATTTTCCAGGCCTTCCTGAGGGCTTGGGAACGCTGCTGGCCCTGTCTCCCAGCCAGATAAACAGGCCAGGAGAAGGATTTGGGAGCAGGGATGGGATTCAAGTGTTTTCCCCATCAGAACTTCCCTCAGGTTGTCCCTGGCAAAGCTTTGTGATGCAAACCCAGATTTTCTGGAACTGCACCTTGGCACCTCTCAGCCCTGAGGGAGCACTGGAGTTTAGCTCTGAAAATCAGGATTTTCTCCCACTTCCAGGGTATTTTTGTCCTCACAGCCTTCACCCCGAGCTGGGGGGGGTTGTGCTGGTTGTCCTGGTGCCCAGATCCCCTTCCCAGTGGGACCGTGCTGGGATCCAGTGCCCAGCAGAGGGGCAGAAGCTCCATGGAGGGCAGGACTGCCTTATCCCAGAGGCTGGAAGGGCTGGGATGAGGGGATAATCCTGTCCCCAGCCCTGGGGGGCAGCAGGTGTGCTGTGACACGTTTGGGGCTAATCCCTTGTCCTTATTTTCTTCTCAGCATGGGAAAGCAAATCGCTGCTTTTAATCCCATGTTCCAGCTCCTGCTCCAGAGGGGAACAGCCCCAGGTGAGGAGGGGGCTCGGGGTGAACCCTGGTTGATCCCACAGGTGGGATTGGGCCAGGTAGGGGATGGTGACAACGCTGGGTGACCTCAGGGCAGGGAGGTGACACGGCAGGGAAGGGGGGGAGCAGCCCCAGGGGGCTCCTCTGGGATGGTGGGAGGGGTCCCTGCCCATGGATGGGATGGGATGGGAATGGGTGGGAATGGATGGGATGGGATGGGATGGGATGGGATGGGATGGATGGGATGGGATGGGATGGGATGGATGGGATGGGATGGGATTTAAGGCCCTTCCACCCCAAACCATTGCATGACTCCATGATATGGAATGTGATGTGGATTTTCTCTCACCTGTCCATGCTAAACCTGAATTTTAGCACTGGCAGAGGCTCCTGCACCTCTCACCCCTCCCTGACCTTGATCCCAGCAGGGGCAGAATCCCAAAAATTGCCAGAACGGGGAGAAGAGAAAAAAGGGAAGGGGAGATAAAAGGGGAGAAGAGAAAAACGGGGAGAAGAGACAAAAGGAGAGGGGAGATTGAAGGGGAGGGGAGATAAAGGGGGAGAAGAGAAAAACGGGGCGCTGCCCTTTGCCCAGCTCTGCCCTCCCGTGTCCGTGTCCCCGGTGACCCCAGAGCCCCCTCCCCATCCCCGTGCCCGGGACGCGTCTCCTCCCTCCGCAGCGCCTCCCGCAGCCGCGGTTTGCAGCAGCCGCTCCGGACGCATCGCGCGGCCCCGCGCAGAGCCCGTAACCGCTGTGAGTCTGTCTGCCACCGGCCTGGCGGGCTCGGGCACGGGCGGTGGCACCGCTGCCACCCCGCCGGGGCCGGGCTGGCCCTGTCCCAGCCCCGGCCGGGCTCCGGGGCCGCGGGGACTGAGGAGCCGCGGGGGTGAGGAGCCGCGGGGCTCCTGCAGCCCCACACGGGCTGGAACGTGACTGCGGAGGGTGGGTGGGATGAGACCGGCACGACCCGGAGCCAGCAGAGGCGTGGGCGGCATCCCGGGGATGATTAATGCCGGGGGAGGCGGAGAGAGCCCAGCCGGGAGGGAGGGAGGGAGGGAGGGATGGCAGCGACAGCGACAGCGGGGACCCGCCTGTCAGTCACGGCCAGAACTCCCCCCTCGGGAGATGATAAATCGGGTTTGCCACCTGCGCCCACCTCTGCTGACTCAAACCATGGGGTACCTGCACTCCCACGCCGAGATTTCCCGGGGTTTGTTTACTGGGGGGTCGTAATTCACAGGAGAAAATGGAAAATCTCCTGTGCTGCCTCTCCTGTCGCAGCTGCCTCCCAGCCCCCAGCCAGGATCCAGCTGATCCCTAAAGCCTCACCCTGGATCCAGCTGATCCCTAAAGCCTCACCCTGGATCCAGCTGATCCCTAAGCCTCACTGTGGATCCAGCTGATCCCTAAAACCTCACCGTGGATGCAGCTGATCCCTAAGCGTCACTTCCAGAGGCTCTGGAGAGCTGGATCCTGGAGAATTTCCCCAGGATGAGGATGGGGGGCAGGAGCAGAGAGCAGCTCTGGATGCTCTGGGGATGCTCTGGGGATGCTCCTGCAGGACCTGGCAGGATCTGGCAGCTGAATTAAGAATCTCGTTAGCAATCAGCACTTCTGCCCTTCTCACAGTGGCCAGCCAGGACCGCGGGAGCCTCGGTGGGATCAGCAGAGGGGCTCTGGGGGGCTCCGTGGGCCCATTCCCGGTGGGATCAGCAGAGGGGCTCTGGGGGCTCCGTGCGCTCATTCCCGGTGGGATCAGCAGCCGCCCCCGCCCCAGCGCGGCTGCATTTGGAACAGAGGAACATCGGCGGCTTCTGAGGGTCCCACCCGGGCCGGCTGAGCGGGGACAGGGCGGGCAGGGACGTCCCGGAGCCGCTCGGGCAGCGCGGCCGGGCTGCGAGTGCCCCCGCGCGGTGCCGGGGCTCGGGATGGAGCCGGGAAACGGGTGGGGATGGGAGGGGAATGGAGCTGGGAAAGGGGATGGATGGGGATGGGGATGGGATGGGATGGATGGATGGATGGATGGATGGATGGATGGATGGATGGATGGATGATGGGGATGGATGGATGGATGGATGGATGGATGGATGGATGGATGGATGGATGGATGGATGGATGGATGGATGGAGCTGGGAGAGGGGTGGGGATGGGATGGGAATGGATGGAGCTGGGAGAGGGGATGATGGATGGAGCTGGGAGAGGGGATGGAGCTGGAGAAGGGGATGGAGATGGGATTAGGGATGGAACTGGGGCTCGGGATGGAGCAGGGAAAAGGGTGGAGATGGGATTAGGGACGGAGCTGGGAAAGGGATGGATGGGGCCAGGAAAGGGGATGGAAATGGGATGGATGGAGCTGGGAAAGGAGTGGAGGTGGGATTAGGAATGGAGCCGGGATGGGGATGGATGGGGCCAGGAAAGGGGATGGAGCTGGAGAAGGGGATGGATGGAACCAGGGATGGGGCCCAGGGTGGGGATTGGGATGGATGGAGCCAGGATCAGGATGGAGCTGGGGAAGGACGGAGTGGGGAGTCAGGGATGGAACTGGGGTGGGTGGAACCAGGGATGGAGCTGGGAATGGGAATCGGGATGGAGTTGAGTAAGGATGGAGTTGGGAATTAGGGATGGGAATGGGGATGGAGCCAGAATGGGGATGGGAGTGAGGATGGGGATGGGAATGAGGATGAGGATGGAGCCAGGTTTGCTGCTGTGATGGGAACAAGACCAAGAGGAGAAACCCTCTGGGAGATGATGTGGGGCTGGAAGAGCGAGGCCTCAAGGGAAGTTCCGTTTGGATATTTGGGAGAAAGCTTTTCACTGCAGGGGTGGCCAGGCCTTGGAACTGCTCAGGGCAGTGGTGGGATCAGCGCCCCTGGAAGTGCCAAAACCCCTCTGAATGTGGCACTTGGGGACGTGGCTCGGTGGTGGCCACGGCAGCGCTGAGGAATGCTTGGATTCGATGATTTTGGAGATGTTTTCCAGCCTCCCCGCCCCAGGCTGTTCCCAGCCCTGCAGTGACAGCCAGAACGTCCCGGTGGGGATCCCGGAGCTCCCGCGGGGCAGGAGGGGCTGGAAAGGCCCCGCCGCCCCTTCCCTGCCGGGCAGACCCCCGAGTTCCACCCTCAGCCGCAGGGACAGAGGGAATTCTGCAGGGAAGGGGCTGCGGTGCCTCCACCCCCCGGGACTGGATTGAACCTAATCCTCATTAGCCTGAAACCCATTTCAATTCAGCCAGGCCAGGCTCCTCCTTTGTCTTTCCTTTAATTGGACGTTCCTGCTGCTAAATGGGCAGCTTGAGCACGGCCAAGACCCTGAGAAAAGCCCTGATGGGGTTGGGAAGGAATAACAGAATTCCTGATAAATAAGGGGAACAATCAGGCTCTTCCTCTTTGTGGCCACCCCCTGGTCCCAGCGCTCGCCCTCTGCCCATTTCCCCCCTCTGTGGGGTTTCACGGGCCCCGTCCCCATCCCCTGTCCCCATTCTCCCGTTCCCAATCCCATTCCCTGCCCCTTCTCCTTCCTCTCCTTTGTGCCCAGCCTGGAAATTCCTCCCTTAAAGGAGAATATTGGGAATTCTCTGCTCTTTATCTCATCCTCTGCTCCCTGGGATTTCCCTCCTCCACCCTCTCATGTTATTTTTTAATTTAGGATTTTTAATTTAGGATTTTTCCACCTCATTTTC
This sequence comes from Diglossa brunneiventris, assembly GCA_019023105.1. Lineage (NCBI taxonomy): Eukaryota > Metazoa > Chordata > Aves > Passeriformes > Thraupidae > Diglossa > Diglossa brunneiventris. The sequence continues at coordinate 8,071,030 of CM032373.1, forward strand.
CCCCCTCGTGCTCTTCACCTCCATTTTCCCTGTGCTTTTTTTCCTTTCCTGTCACCTCCTGTGCCCCTTCCAGCGACCCTTTGGTGGCCACCACGGGCTCAGCAAAACTCCTCAGTCTCAAAAGGGGATGTGTGAAGCAACTGGGCGCCCATACATACATTAATTAATTAATTAATTGGGCTCTCACGCACAAATTAATTGGCCGACACGAATAAATTAATTGGGTGCCGATGCACAGAATAGTTGTGATGTAATTGGGCATTCATGCATAAATTAATTGGGCGCGCGTGCATGACGCCATTGGGCGCTCATGCATAAATTAATTGGCGCTCATGCATGAATTAATTGGGCGACCATGCATAAATTAATTGGGCGCCCAGGTGTGATGCCAAGGTGGTCCTGAGGAGTGCTCAAGTGCGGCCTAATTAAGCAATCAAACATGAATTAATTGCGTGGGTGCTGTGCCTGTGCTAATTGGGCCCTTGTGCATAAATGATGGGGGGAGGAGCTGTGGGGTACAGGGGGGTGTGGGGATGGGAAGGGCCCGGATCCCGCTGGGAACGGCCCCGCTGGAGCTGCTGGAGCTGCGGTTCCCTCCCAGGATGGGTTTGGGATCCCCCTGAGGATGCTTCCCCCCAAATTCCCTTTTTGGGGTTTTGGCAGCAGGAATTCCCAAGAATTCCCTTCTCCAGGTGCATTCCTGAGCTGTCCGTGATGGAGAGGTGAGGGCTCAGCTGGAAATTTGGGAATCTTCAGTAATCAGACCATAATTCTCATTTCAGGACACATCCACAACCTCTGGAGGATTTTTGGGGGTTTGGCAGCAGGGGATTCCCTTCTCCAGGTGCATTCCTGAGCTGTCTGTGATGGAGAGCTCAGGGTCAGCTGGAAATCTGCGAATCTGCGTCATTAATTAATCCATAATTCTCATTTCAGGACTCATCCACAGCCTCTGGAGCCTCCCCTGCTTTCAGGAATCTGAGAAAAACCCACCCAGGCCTTCAAACCAACTCAGCGGCACTTGGGGAGGGAAAGCTCAGTAAATTACACTTAATTAACATTTAATTAATGCAGTTGATGGCTTCCTGTGTTTCCATGCAGCGCCCTGGATCTGCCTGCAGAAGAGGCACCAGAAATTGTGGAGGTGGAAATTGGGAACATTTCTGTGTCTTGCAGGGGGTTGGGTCCCTTTTCCACCTTTGCCATCTCGGCATGGTGGTGGCTGTCCCGCAAATAATTTATTAATAGGATTATGATATAATTTATAAAACAATTTATGAAAAACTCCTACAAAATTATAAAGTAATGTATAAATAAAATTATTAAAATTAAATTTATAACTTATAAACAAACCTCTTATATAATTTATAAAATAATTTATAAATAAAATTCTGATAGAATTTATAAAATAATTTATAAATAGAAATCTGATAGAATTTATAGCATAATTTATAAATAAATTTTTTATAAATTTTATTTAAAAATATAAATAAAAATTTTAAAATAGAATTTTATAAAATCATTTTCTAAATAAAATTCTTGTAAAATTTATAAAATAATTTACAAATAAAATTCGTATAAAATTTATAAATCAAATCCTGATAGAATTTATAAAATATTCCTGAGGGAGGCCGGAATTGCACCCCAGCCCCTCCATCCTCTCTCTCCAAACAGCTCACGACCGCCGCTTTTATTTATTATTTGTTCCCCCCTTTTCCATACGGTGCCAAGCCCACCTCGGGCCGGTCCCCGGCCGCAGCCGGCTGGGAACAGAGCGGGAGCAGCCCCCGGCGCTCCGGGGCTGGCAAAGGCGCAGCGGGATGGGAGAGGGACGCGGGGCCGGCGGCGTCTCCCTGGAAACCGCAGCGTGGGAGCCGCGGAGAGCGCGGGCCCGTCTCACCTCCGTCCCTCCCTGTCCCTCCCTTCGGCTGCTCTGGGATTCCTGCCCTGTCCTGTCCTTGTCCCTGCCCTGTCCTGTCCCTGTCCCTCCCTTCGGCTGCTCTGCGATTCCTGTCCCTCTCCCTGTCCCTCTCCCTGTCCTGTCCCTGTCCTGTCCCTCTCCCTGTCCTGTTCCTCTCCCTGTCCTGTCCCTGTCCCTCCCTCTGGCTGCTCTGGGATTCCTGTCCCTCTCCCTGTCCTGTCCCTGTCCCTGCCCTCTCCCTGTCCCTCCTTCTGGCTGCTCTGGAATTCCTCCCTCATCTCTGTCCCTGTCCCCGTCCCTCCCTCTGGCTGCTCTGGAATTCCTCCCTTATCCCTCTCCCTGTCCCTCTCCCTGTCCCTGTCCCTGCCCTGTCCCCGTCCCTCCCTCCGGCTGCTCCGGGTTCCTCCCTCGCCCCCCTTTGCATGTGGCCAGGAGCCTCCCCCGCCCCAAAGCGCGGCCTTTTGCGGGTTGGTGGCTTAGCAAAGCTCGGGTTTAACTCAGCTGCTGCCGGAACGTGTGCGGGAGCCGAGGGGGAGATGCCGAGGGGAGGGAGGTCACGGAAAGGGTGCTGCGGGTCCTGGGGGGATCCTCGGCAAAAGCAGAGCGGGGAAAAGGCCCCGCATCCCGTTTCCTCCTCGTTGGGTTCTTCCAAAAGAAAAAAATCCAACCAACGCCCCCGCCCCCAAAAAAGCAAACAAAACAAACAAAAAAAAAAAAAAAAAAAAAAAAACAAAAAAAAAAACCCAAAAAACAAAAAACCCCAACCACCCTCCAAAAACCAAAAACAACAAAACAAAAGTAACAAAAACCCCACCCAAGCCCTCCAAGAAGTGGGAATTGCTCTCAAGGAAGGGCATCCAGCCTTTTTCCCAGTAATGGAACCACCACCCAGCTCCATCCTTTTCCTGCTCCCTTTTTATCCTTCCCTCCTCTTTATTTTTCCTCTCCTTTTTTTTTTTTTTTTTTTTTTCCTTTTTTTTGGTAGTTATTCGAGAAATGAATTTTAAAACCCAGAATCACTTCTCCCTTCTGGTGGGATTAAACCCCTCACCATTGAGAGCAGGAAACAGAGGGGGTTTTATTTTAATTTTTTTTTTTTTTTTTTTTTTTTTTTTTTTTTTTTTTTTTTTTTATTCCAGCTCGGAAAGCCCTGGCTCTGAATGACCCGCGGGCCCTGAATGAGGAGCCTCTCAATTAAAAGTTTCCCATTGATGCCGCCTGAATGAGACCTTGCTGGGGAATTCTCCGCGCCTCAATGGCCCCGGCCCTCAGCGAATATGAAGGGGCCAATAGATTTCCCACAATATTTGTACACCTTCCTTTGTGGGGATTTTTCCCTCCGCTGAACCAGAAACCTTTAACACATCCGCTCCCGACGTGCCGCTCATTAGGGGCCGCCTTGGGGACAGCGGGGACAGCGGTGGCGGTGCCACCCCCGCGGCCACCAGGGCACGGCAGCGGCCACCGCCTCGGAACGATCGCACCGGGCTGGGAATTCCATGGGAAAATGGAATTTTGGGGAGCGAGAGGAGCTCTGCGCCAGCCCTGGGCGAACCCCGGGCTCGGGGAAGGCTTTTGGTGGCACTTTGGTGGCCCCAGGGAAAGCAGAGCCTCCCCTTCCACTCCCGCCCGCCACAAAGGGGACTCAAGTCGGGGACAAAAAGCCCCCGGGACACCTCAGCATCCCCAGGGCCCGGCTGACAGCTCTGATTGTCACGGCCTCATTAACCATGCTAATTAGCGGCCGTGCCGCGCGGGCTGGCGGGGGCGGGCTCTGCATAATTTATTCGGGTTTAATCTCATTAAAGGCGGGGGAAAAGCGGGCCCGGGGAGTGCGGGGGCCGGGGGAGGAGCTGCTCCAGCCTCTGCCGCGGCCCTGGGGCTCGTCCCGTGCTCCAGGTGGGGACACGAGGGGTGCAGGAGGGACCTGAGGAGGCTCAGGGGTTATTCCCAGCCTAGGAGGGAAATCCAGGAGTTATTCCCATCCTAGGAGGGAAATCATGGAGTTATTCCCAGCCTAGGAGGGAAATAATGCAGTTATTCCCATCCTAGGAGGGGAATCCAAGGGTTATGCCTGTCCTAGGGAGGAAAACCATGGAGTTATTCCCATCGAGCCAGTCAGAGGTTGCAAACCAGGGTTTTAACCCCTGGATTTCTCTTCTAGGATGAAATAACCCTGGATTTCCCCCCAGACTGTCGCCAGACAAGCCCCTGCCCCTCACAGGCTGAGTGAGGGGTGCAGGGCGTGTGCCCTGGATGAAATTTGCAGTTTAAGCTGTTGCCAGACCTCAGGAATCCCAGGAAATTCAGGCATTCCAGCACAAATCAACAGGGCAAAGCAGAGCGAGGAAAGGGAGTTCCTATTTAATTTTTGCTTTCATTTTTGCCTTGCTCTGAGAACCTTCCCTCTATTCCACAGGGGCATCACTCCACGAGCTCGGCACCGGCCCTGGCAGCTGGAGCGTGAAGTGGAAAGGAAAGAGCTTTTCCCAAGGGCTCTGGGGAGAAAATTTCCTGGAGAAATCCCTGGAGAAAGCCAGGGAAGTGAAGGGCAGGAGCAGCAGCTGCTGCCTGACACCCCTGAGGTGTCTCTGGGAGATCTTTAAGATCCATTCCAACCTGAATTTCCCCATAATTTTATGATTTTTCTCTTTTTTTTTCTTTTTTTTTTTTTAACATTGTTTTTCAGCTGCCCTCCTCTAGGGCAGGGGAATGTGGGAACCTTTGGGAATGTGGGAACCTTTGGGAATGTGTGATCTTTGGGGAATGGGACCTTTCCCAGCTGGATTTGTGCTCCTGCTCGGGGATGAGGAGGGATCTGGCTCTGCTCCTGGGGCTCAGAGCCACCCAGGCTCCCTGAATTTGCCTCCAGGGCCCTGCTGGGGGCTGGAAAAGCCACATCCTGTGGAGCAGAAGGACCAGGAAATTGGGAACACGTTCCTGCACGCTGCTGGGCTCTCCAGGCTGCTCTTTGGGGGATAATCAGCCACATCTCCCCAGCCCTAATCCCGTGCTGATCCCACTGTGGGCTCCACGGATGTGGGGAAATCGGGAATCAGCTGGTTTGCAGATAGGGAAGGAGGAATTTCAGTTTGGAGCTGGGGCAGCAGAGCCAGACCGGTTCTGTTGCCATCCTGAACCAAGAGGGGCAACTGGGGGGGCTCTGCCTGGAGAGGGGAGGCTCCAGGGAGATTTTGGAGCCTCTCCTTGTGCTTAAAGGTGGCCTAAAACCAGAGGAAGCCCCCTTTTTCCAGGGGCAGGGGGAGGGAGGACATGGGGAAGGAATTGAAAGTAAAAGAGAAAAGATTTAGGTGGATTTTAGGAAGGAACTCTTCCCGGGGAGGGTGGGGAGGCCCTGGCACAGGCGATTCCATGGATTCCCCATCCCTGGAGGTGTCCAAGGCCGGGCTCGGAGCAGCCTGGGATGGTGGCAGCGTCTCTGCCAGGGCAGGGAGGGGACAAGGGGTGTTCAGGGTCCCTTCCAACCCTTTGCCACACACAGCTGGGACGAAGGAGCCAAACAGGAGCCTGGGGATGGGAGCCAAGCACAATTGCAGGCCGGGAGTCCCTCCCCAGCAGCTGCCCGGGGCCGTGGCCCTGCTCTGGGAGTGCAACAGAAGCCCTGGCAGAGCCCTGCAGGCGCTCCTGGCCTGCCCTGCCCTCCCTGGGGAGCATCCATATGGAATTCCCTGCTCCATGTGCTCTGCAGATGGCTGCGGCACGTGGAGGGGGCGATTCCAAAGGCAGGGGACACAAATGGAGAGAGAAATGAATTGAATTAGTGCCCGTGTTGAAAAAGCTTTAATCAGCCCTCCCTCTGCCAGGCTTTGATGCTTCCCTCAGCCTTTGGAGTTTTGAGGGATGGGGTTTGGAGTGTTCCAGGAAGGTTTTGTGGAATTGGAAATCCCGGCTCCTGCTGTGGGGCGACTTGGGAAGGATGGAGGAACCCTGGAGTCTCCATCCCAGGGCGCTGCGGCAGCCTCAGGGGTCTGCAGGTGAGACAGGGAGGGAGAGGGAATCGATCCAACCCTTATCCCCGCACACACATCCCAAAATCCCTCCCTGGGAGCGGCCTCGGGAATGCTCCCATTCCCTGGGGAGCCCCCTCAGGAGGGAGAATTCCCTAAAATCCATCCCAGCCTCCGTGGCACAGCTCCAGCGTTCCCGATGCCATCCCTGTCGCAGAGAGCCGGGATCGGAGCGGTCCCGCCCCGAGCAGCCGCTCCAGGGGCGCACAGCCGGAGCCAGGGGCGGCTGCAGCTCCGGGGATCGGGAACAATCCCGCTTTGAACGGGAGCACACGGCTGACATCCGGGAGCCAGGGGCTGCTGCAGCTCCGGGCAGGCTCCAGGGATCGGGAACAATCCCGCTTTTTGTGGGAACACACGGCTGACATCCGGGAGCCAGGGAAGGCTCCAGCTCCCGGGAACAATCCCGCTTTTTGTGGGAACACACGGCTGACATTGGGGGAACAGGAAACGGGGAACTTCCCGGCAATGGCGTGTCCCCAGGACATGGGAATGCCACGGGAATGTCACCAGGATGCCATTGGGAATACCACGGGATTGCACTGGGAATGCCGCTAGGAATGCCACGGGAATGCCAACAGGAATGCCATTGGGAATGCCACGGGAATGTCGTGGGGAATGGCACTGGGGATGCCACTGGGAATGGCGCTGGGAATGCCGCGGAGGTCGGGAATTCCAAGCCCACGGGCCCGCTGGATGGGCCGGGCTCCGTGCGGAGGGTGGGGTCCCTCAGCGAGGGGGGGGCCGGGGGCGCTCCCGCGGTGTCGCCGCCCCGTTGCTGTCGTTGTCCCGTTGCTGTCGCCGCCCCGTCCGTCCCCGCCGCTCCCCCGGCCCGCTCGTGCCCTCTGCCGGTCCCTGCCCGGATGGAGCCCCGCGGATCTGCAGCGGTGAAATCCCTGCAGCAGCTCGGGAGGGCTGGGCTGGGATGCAGGGACGCGGGAGCCGTGGGAGAGCTGAGTGACAGAACCCTGGCATGGCTGGCACGGAAGGCGCCTTCAATCCCATCCCATTCCCTGGGCAGGGACACCTCCCACCGCCCCAGGGCGCTCCAAGCCCTCTCCTTGGACACTTCCAGGGATGGGACATTTCTGGGCAACCCCTTCCTGTGTCTCACCACCCTCACAGGGCAGGATTTCCTTTCGCTAATTTATCCTAAGCTCCCCGGTCCGTGACCTGCGATTGTCCCATGGACCTGCTGGAGCAGGGATGCCCTTCCTCAGCCCTCCTGCAGCTCCCTGCGATTATCCCATGGACCTGCTGGAGCAGGGATGCCCTTCCTCAGCCCTCCTGCAGCTCCCTGCGATTGTCCCATGGACCTGCTGGAGCAGGGATGCCCTTCCTCAGCCCTCCTGCAGCTCCGGGGCGGGGAGGGAGATGCCCACGCTGTGCCCGAATTTCCCTGCTCGCACCCCTCCCGTGTGCCACCGCTCCCAGGGCACGCTGCCAGCCCTGCTGTCCCCTGCTTGTCCCCACCCGCCTTCCTGGGCACCCTCTGCTGCTCCTCAGCTTTTCTCCCGCAGTTTTCCTGCACTTTTCACGGAGCTGCAGCGCAGTTTCCATCCACGAGAGGCCACTTTCCTCTCGCGTTTGCTGCTGCGGCGCCAGGGAAAGGCTGGGGAGAGGATCCTGGATGTTTCTCCCAGTTCCTGTGGATGTTTCTCCCAACTCGTGGCTTTTTGGGATTTCTTGCCCAGCTGCTTCCCAATTTTTCCTCACTTCTTCTCGCCAGGAAGAGAGGAATTGGTAAGAAACTTCTCCGGAGTTTTTCCTTGGGGTTGCATCTCCTTAAATCATTTCTTAGGCATTGCAGAAAAGCCTGGAGGTTTCCCACCTCTGCTGTCAGCAAATCCAGCATCTCCTGCCACGGGAAAACCTCAGGTGGGGATTCCAGGATGGTTTGGGTTGGAAGGGACCTTCAATCCCATCCCATTCCTGCATCTCCTGCCATGGGCAGGGACCTTCCACTCCACATTTCCAGAAGGATCTGGGGGCAGTGTCCTCCAGGACGAGCCTGCAGAGAGCTTGGAGCAGATCCCAGAGCCACTGTGATCCTTCCCAAGCTTTCCCATTCCATGGAATGACCCCGGCAAGGAGGGCAGTGACCCTTCCAAGGGTGCCCAGGGGACACGAGGGGACCAGAAATCACAGGGGGAAAACTTCAAAGCCTTGGTGGGGCAGGAAATTCCCCTGGGCAGGAGCCAGAACTTCCCTGGGCAGTGCCCGAGCCCAGGGGTGGGGATGTCCCAGAGGGGTGGGGATGTTCCAGAGGGGTGGGGATGTTCCAGAGGGGTGGGGATATTTTAGAGGGGTAGGAATATTCCAGAGGGGTGGGGATGTTCCAGAGGGGTGGGGATATTCCAGAGCCAGCTGGGCACCATCCTGGGTTGGTGCCCTGTGCCCTGGGATGGGCTCTGGGGTCCCTCCTGGGATTCTGTGGATCCTGCAGGGCAGCAGAGGGAGGCTGGGCTGGTCTCACCCTCCTGGTTCCTTTTCCTCTCCCCGTGCCAGCACCTTCCTCACTCATTCCAAACCCCCAATTTCCCTCTCTGCACTGCGGGATCCATTGATTTTCCAGTCGCTGGGAGCGACACCCACTCCCACCCTGGCTGTCCCCCCACTTTTGGAGGTTTATGGGATTTCATTCGACTCAGCCCTGCTGCTGCCAGGGGCTCCAGCCAGCCCTTCCATTAAATCTCCTGGCTCAGCCCCGTGCTGGTCTCTAATTGAACGTTCTCTGCCTGCTGCTCACCCAGCCTTGGGTGGCTTCCAGGGCCGCAGGGAAGGGAAGGGATGGAGGTGGCGCTGGCACAGGGACCCAGCCTCAGTGGGGTGAGGAATCAGGTGGGGACTCTTCCCTCTGCTGCTGCCCCTCCAGGGGATGGATGGAGATGTTTTCTCCTGGATGTGGCACAGGGAAATCCACTTGGATGGGATTAAAGTGGATATCCTCCTGGCTGAAGGAGGGAAATGAAGGGGAAAGTCCCGAGGAAAATGGGATCAGGTGACAGTTCTGATGGCACGGGACAGGTTTCCCAAAAATGAGAGGAGTGAAGGGGAAAGTCCCGAGGAAAAGGGGATCAGGTGACAGTTCTGATGGCACTGGACAGTGCTGTAGCTGCCCCTGGATTTCCCCAGGGCAGGGCAGGCTGGAGCACCCTGGGACAGTGGGAGGTGTCCCTGGAAGGCAGGGCTGGAACGGGATGATCCTGAAGGTCTTCACACCCCAAACCATTCCTGATTCCACCAAAACAAGGGAGGGGGTTTCACCTGCAGAGAGCTTTGCCCTCCCTGCTCTGGGGCCTCTTCCAGACCCCTCTGGCACCTCAGGCTTGATCTCCTCTGATCCCAAATCCAGGCCCAGCACTGGCATTGGGCCCACCTGAAGCATCTCCTGGGCTCTGGCAGAATTTTGGGAGAAGGGGAAGGGGCAGAGATGCTGCTCCCACCCCCCTGCCCAGCTCCTGTTCTGGGCTGGAGGCCTGGACCACCCAAACTGGGACAAAACCAGTACAGGAAGGATGAACCCAGCTTTAAAGTGGTTTTTCACTGGGGTGGAGCAGGATATCAGAGGAGGTGAGGGTTTCAGCACCAGCCAGCCTGGTTTGGCCACGTTTGCTATAAAAAGCAGGAATTTAATGAATATTTGTGCCCTGCCAGCCTTTCCCAGGCTGAGCATCCTCGCAGGAGCCGCCTGCCCCTTCCCATGGAGATTCCTGGGGCACTCCTGGTTTCCAGCAGGGTTTGATTGACTCAGTTATGAGGCCAGGAGAGAGAGGGAGCTGCTTGCAGCAAATCCTGCCCGACTGGACTGGGAGCAAGCCCTGGGCAAGGCTCTGGTCCCGGGCTGAGCTTTGATTTGAGCTCAGCCTGAGCAGATGTCCTTCCCTTTCATCAAACCTCTGGATTCAAACTTCTGCCTTTTCCATTTCGGAATATTCTCCTTTGTTTTGTTCCCGTGAGCGGGATGGGATCCGACAGCTCTGCGGGACGGGATCCTGTTCCTGACCCCAGAGCTGTTTGGGGTGGAGGGGGCTTTGAGGATCACCCCATTCCCAGGGGCAGGACCCCCCGGCAGCCCAGGGTGCTCCGGCCCGGCCTCGGACCCTCGCAGGGATGGGGCAGCCACAGTTATCGGGCAAACCTCCTCCACGCTCACCTACAGCCCTCCCAGCCCTGGGATGGGGGAAAGCCAGCCAGGATCACTGCTCGGAGTGGGAGCCGGGCTGCAGGCAGCTCCTGCGGGCCCGGAGCCCCCGTGCCAGGCTGCCGGGGCACGGCAGGGGCGCCCCCAGCCCCGCGGGGGCAGGGGGCACGGGCGGGGCTGGGGCTGCTCCGCTGCCAGCCCGGCTCTCCAGCCGGGATTATGTGTCTGGACAAGCCCTCGGCAGCTGTTTTCCAGCTCTTGCCTAACAAAGAGCACTTTCATGGCTCCAGGAAAGGAGCAGGAGCGGGGTTTGCGGCTGAGCCAAGAGCTGAGGGGCTCAGGAACGCTCTCAAAGGGGGTGTGGGCACTCAGCGTGGCACCCGCGGGCTCTGTCCCCCCGGCACTGCCCTCCCTGCCTGCCCCAAAGCATCCCCAACCTTTCCTGGGCACTGCAGCAGCCCCACTCGTGCTGCCAAAGCCGAGCCCAGCCAGCCTGGGGCTGGGAAATTCGGGTTTTCCTGGTGGGCTCAGCTTTTCCCCCTCACCCCCCTGCTCGTCCCCCTTTTCCCAGCTGGAACACCACGGAGAGCTGGTGTGGAGTGCCTGAGTCAGAGCAGCCCTAATGGATGAGGCTGCAGCTCCTGGAGAGCACTTTGGATAATTGGAAGGCTGCGCCAGGATGCGCTGCCCTGACAGCTCCTGAGCAGCTGACACAGGGTCTGGAGGCTCCTTGGCTCCTCTCCCGCTCCCTGCAGCAAACCCGGTGGCCTTGGAGGGACCGGGGTGCCTCGCCAGGTGGTTTCAGCTTCGCTCAGGGCTCAGGGCAGCTTTGGGTCCTGCCAGAGCTGAGGGAGCTTCCCTTGGCTTCCCTTCTCTCCCACAGCCCAGCAAAGGAGTTTTGGAGGGGAAAGGATCAGAGAATCACGGAAAGGGTTGGGTTGGAAGGGCCCTTTAGGGGTCATCCAGCCCCACTGCCCTGTGCTGAGATTTCCCATGGATTTTTCCCTTCCTCTCCTGCCACTTTTTGTTGGGGCTCTAAAATTCGGATTCAGGGCTTTGCAGGGGATCCAAGAGGCAGATCCAGGGAAAGGAGCAGGCTGCTCTCCATCCATCCATGGATCCATCCCTCCATCCACCCATCCATCCATCCATGGATCCATCCATCCATCCATCATCCATCCCTCTTTCCCTCCCTCCAAAAATCCATGGATCCATCCCTCCATCCATCCATGGATCCATCCCTCCATCCCTCCCTCCATCCTCCTCACCTTCCAGCTGGCAATTCCTTGGCTCTCCCTGAGGCTGTTCCACCCCTGGCAAGGGGATTCCTCCCCAAACCCCGCTCACTCCCTGGCCAGCAGGTGCAGAGCACCCTCAGCTCTCCTTTTCCTGCTCCCCCTCTCCCTGCAGGGCCTGGACTGAGCCAGGAGTGAGGCAGGGAATGATTCCCGTGGGTTTTTTGGTGTTTCAGCCTCTCTGGGACAGATCCCCGGCGTTATCCCCAATTGAAACCAGGAAAAAGCAGGAGGAGAGCGGTCAGTGCTACAGGCAGGGCAGAACGCCGGGAGGAGCGGGCAGGAAGAGGTTAAACCCCTCTGCCCGCTCCGTGTGTGTGCGGAATGACGAATGCAGAGCCGAGCTTTGGGCAGATTCAGATCCGGCGCTGCCTCCTCTCAGCGTGGCCCCGGCAGGATGAAATATTCCCTGGTCATCCCCTCTGTGTGACTCACAAACTGATTCCAGAGAGGACAAATCTTTTCAAACCTCACACTTTCAATGTCTTTTTTATTCTTTTTCCCCCCAGCCTTCTTTTTTTCTCTTTTTTATTTTTCTTTTGCCCACGCAGCAGCTGCAGGAAGGGTTTGGGATAAAATTCCACACAAAAGCCTTCATCTCCTGGAGAGCCTGGGCCAATAAATCCTGCTTGGAGGACGAAATGGGGTCGGGGGAGTGTGAAACCACGGTTTGGGAGGGCTGGGTCCCTCTGTGCCCAGCCCTGGGCATTCCAGCCCTTCTGGGAGAGGCTCCAGCAGCTTCCCAGGGGTTGCCAAGGGCCCTCGGAGGGACTGGGAAAGCCTTGGCTCCTTCAATCCTCCAAAAAAAAAGAGGGAGAAAGGGAAAAGCTGGATCCCTGCATGCTCTGAATCTTAATCTTTCCTCTTTCAGGGTCGCTCTGGTTCCCAGCACAATCCGTGTTTTCCATCAGGGAAAGCCCTGGAAGCTTTGGGAGCCTTTGTGGGATGGGGCAGTGCCAGCCCTGGGCACCCAGGGACCCCCTGGGATCCCCCCAGAGCACAGGGAACGTCACTGGAGGCAACTGGGACTGCCCTGGCTCTGGGATTTCCCAGATTCCTGTGGGTTTAAAGTTCATGGCAGAAGGAAATGAGTGGGATTTGCCAGGAGGAGCTTGTGGATTCATCCCTGGAATTGTCCAAGGAGCAGCCTGGGGTGGTGGGAGGTGTCCCTGGAATGCAGGGGGAGGGATGGGATCAGCTTTTAGGTCCTCTCCCACCCAAACCATTCCAGGATTCCCCATTTCCCTCGGACAGGGTCGGGCTCTCAGCTCCTTGTGATAAATTTGAGCCAAATTTGACATTCCAGAGATGGTGACATCCCCCAAATGTCCTTGGCATGGCGTGGCCAGCTGGGAAATCCAGACCCAAACAGCTGGGAACACACTGGGACAAGGCAGGGAATTCTGGAATTTAAAGCAGGAAAGGTTTTTGGTGTTTGATTCCAAATATTCCTAATCTGTGCATCCACGGCTCCCACATCAAATCCTGGGAATTCTGGGGTGGGATGACAGGAGAGACTGGACAAAATTCCCAGTGTATCTTACACTGAACACAGGGTCCAAAATCCTGTGGAATTTAAAGCAGGAAAGGCTTTTGGTGTTTCCAAATATCCAGTGTGTGGGATAAAAGGAGTGATGTCCAAATTCCTGGACAAAATTCCCAGTGTCCCTTACACAGAACACAGGAATCCCTCTGGAATTTAAACCAGGAAAGGATTTTTTGTGTTCCTCTCCAAATATTCCTCAGCCCCACTGATGCAGCCACAACTCCCACCCCAAGTCCTGCTCCACATGCCGAGGCTCTCCCCCACCCCCTGAGCCTGGCAGAGCTGAATTTCCCCTCGCTGGCAGAGCAGAAATGCTGTGGCTGCACTTTCCCTGCCCAGCTAATCCCATTTGTCTCCTGGCTGCTCCCAAAATGCCTTTTAAGGATTCCCAGCAATGCAGCAGAGAAATCCATTTGCAGGCACGAGGCAGCCAGGAGGGGAATTTTGATTTCCCACTTATTAGAGGATGACAAGGTGAGGGAACCGGGGGAAGATTGATCGCCCAGAGAAGCATTTTTACTCTCCCCAATTAATCCTGGCGTGGCTGTAATCAATCCAGGGGAGGGAGGAATCAGGTGGGAACGCTTCCCTCTGCTGCTGCCTGTCGTGGGGGGATGGATGGAGACATTTTCTCCTGGATGCAGCACGGGGAAATCCACTTAGGTTGGGATTTCTGGGAGGAAAAAAATGGATATCAGGGGCCAGGGCTCTCTTTTCCCTGCAGGGAGAGCAGATTGAGGCCATCAATCCACATTAGGGAGGCTCTGTGGCCACACAGAATTCCAGCAGGAGGAATTCCAGCAGCCCCCCAGGCGTTTCTGAGGATGGGATTTGATCCTGGGGGATCGTTTGCCCTCAAGTTCACGCTGGGTTTTCCTTCTGCTCCTCTCCCTTTTTCCCTTTTGATTGTGGTTCAAAGAACCTCTCCCTTTTTCCCTTTTGATTTTGGTTCCTTGTGGTTCACTGGGTGCTTTTGCCCCCGAGCTGGGGTTAAGTTAAACCCTGCTGGAGGTTCAGGGCAGATAAACCCAGCCCTAAAACACCTGTAGGGGTGTGGGGGGTTCTGATCCCAAGGATTTGGGGCTAAAAATCCCAGAAATCCCAGCCCTTGTTCCCATTCCAGGCCGAATTCCTGCCACCCTGTCATTAGAGCTCAGAACCCGCCCTGGTTTGGGGTTTTCTCCTGGAGTCCAGGGAATTTGGGCACATTCAGCACAATTCCCTGCTTTTCCTGCCTGTGGGACAAAGCCTGGATCCCAGTGGCTCCAGGAGATCAGCTGGGAATTTTTAACCCTGTTTTCACCCAATTTTTAACCCAATTCAGGCTGCCGGCCCAATCTGGGGAGGAAAGCACTGAATTCTCGATTTTTTTTTTTCTCCAGGACGTGAATTTAAACCAGAAAAGGTTTTTAGTGTTCCACTCCAGATATTCTTCATCTCTGCATCCATCCCACATCAAATCCTGGGGCAACCCAGAGAATTCTGGGATGAGAGCAGTGACCGGGGATGCCCAATTCCATCTGGGCAAAATTCCCAGTGCCCTTTGCACTGAACACAGGAATTCCTCTGGAATTTGGGGAGGAAAAAGCCAAATTCTCGATTTTTTTTTCTCCAGGATGTGACAGCTCCCTGTGAGTTCCTTGATATTTTTGGGGAAAGCCCCAAGTTTTCCTATGAGTTCCTCCTGGGTTTTTTGGGGGAAAGGCCCAAGTTTTCCTATGAGTTCCTCCTGGGTTTTTTGGGGGGAAAGGCCCAAGTTTTCCTGTGAGTTCCTCCTTGATTTTTCGGGGCAAAGGCCCAAGTTTTCCTGTCCCCCAGCACAGCAGAGGGACAGAGTGACTCCCCTTGGGGGTGAAGCTGCTGTGGGGTGAAACCCCCGAGTGTGGGGCTGCTCTCAGCCCTCAGCCCCGCTCTAATTAACAGATTTACTAATTTGGGACTCATTATCCTGCAGCATCCCAGGGGCAGCTTGTTCCAGCTGCTCCTGAGTGACATCCAGAGGGTTTCTAACAGCACACAAAAGGAATTTGACAGTGTCAGGAAGCACCAGGAGGGATTAAACTTGAAAGAGAAATAAGGGGAAAAAATCACATTAAATCATTTTAGAGCTTATAGAGATGGGAGCAGGGATGGAAGAAGGGTTGGGGACGCTGGAAATCGGGGATGGGGACACTGCTGTCACCTCTGGGGCTGGATTTTCCTCACCAGTGCCTTTATTTGCTTTCCAGGCAAATATTTGGCTCCAAACCCTGAGGGGCTCCTGCCCTGACATGTGGGCAGTGCCAGGCCCTCCCTTCCCTTCTCCCTTTTCTCCTCCCTCCCCTCCTCCACTTAGCCCCCACTCCCTCCAAAAAAACCCCTTGGAATGGAATTCCCACCCAAAATCACGCAGCAGTGTGAGCAAGCAAACCCTGCCCAATTCCTCGCAGTTTTTCCGAGATATTTTGATTTTCCAGGGGCAGACTGAGCCACCTCCAAAGGCATTTCCAGAAGTTTTCCTGAGCCCCAGGTTCACAAGGAAGAGCTGGGACAAACCCCGGTGTTTTGTGTATTTTTGGGAGCTGCTGTTTATTTGTTTTGGGCGCTGATTTGCCAAGGAATTCGCCTCGATTTTCCCACAGAAACATCCCAGGTTTTTTTTCTCCTGTTTCTGCTTTTATCAGCTTGAGGCTCAGCAATTCCCTGTGGGAATGTGCTGCTCCCTGCACATTGGCCGTAAAAAAGGTGATTTTATTATTTTCCTGCCTTTTGGAAAACCCTTGTCCTTCTGAATCCCATGAAACCTCCGCAAGCAGATTGAGCTCCTGACACCTCCACCAAAAAATCCCTCAAGGCCAAGCAATTCCACTCAAACCACACCAGATTGGGGCAAAAACATCAAAAAAAAAAGGCAAAAAAAAAAAAGAAAGCTGTGAAATCCATTTTTCTCCTCACATCCCAGCTCTGAAAGCAGATGGAGGGGTGGGGCTAAAAGGAGGCAACTCAAACCCAGAAAATTGTCAAAATTCAGCAGCAATAATTCCTCCCCTCTCCTCCCGTGCCAGGTTCTGGGGCAGGGAGTCCCAGCTGGTTCCTTCCACCTCAAGCTCAGCTTCTTTCTGGGATTTCCACTCCAGCAGTGCTCGAGGAATACAATAAAAATTAATTATTAAAACAGCAGGATAAAAAAAAAAAATCAGCTTCCAGGGCACTGAAATATTTTTAGCTGATTGCTGGAGTTTAAAACAACAACAGCAACGGAGTAATGGAGCTCCTCTGTCAGGAGTTGTGGCTGGCTTTGAGGGATGGGGGCTTCCCAGCGCCCCTCAGCCAAAAAAATCCAGGTTTTTAGGGGAAGTTTTGGTGTGAGAAAATTGAGTTATGTGGATTTTTTTCAGGTCACTTCATCCTGGAACTTTTTGGGGGAAGTTTTGAGCGGAAAGAGCCCTGGGATGTGAAGTCGGTGGGGCCTGGCCTTGGCTTTGAGGGACAGAGGTCTCCCAGTACCCCTCAGCCAAAATCCAGAGGTTTTGGGGAAGTTTTTGGAGAGAAAATGAGAATTTTCTTTGGGTCACTTCATCCTGGAACTTTTTGGGAGAAGTTTTGAGTGGAAAGAGCTCTGGGATTTGAGGCGTGTGGGGCCTGGCCTTGGCTTGGAGGGATGAAGGCTTCCAAGTGCCCCTCAGCCAAAACCCGGGGGTTTTGGGGAAGTTTTTGTGTGAAAATGAATATTTTCTTTGGGTCACTTCATCCCGCAGCTTTTTGGTGTTTTACAGTGTAGGAAAGTCTGGCACATTTGGAAATTATTCCCCACTGGGTTTCCTGCAGGCCTGAGCAGGCTCTGGGCTATTTTTTTTTTTTTTTTTTTGTGAAAATGATCTCCCTGAAGCCGTTTTTGATAAGGATTTTATCCCTGAGGTGATAAAACTCTGCCTGCTTTGGATCAGGCAGCCTTCCCTCAGTGCTGACCTGGGAAATTCAATTTTCCAGGGGAGAAATGGAAGTTTTGAGTGGAAAGAGAACTGGGAGAAGCTGTGGGGTTACGCTGTGGGAATGGGTTAAGATAGAAAATGTCCAAGGTGCTTTCCCTGCAAACCCCACAGGATCTGGGATAATTCCAGGCAGATTTATGGGATCTCTGCTGCTCCATCCTCTTCAGGGGCAAACTTTGGAACCCTCAGCAAGATTCATTTATTTCTACATATTAAATAAATGAGAGAAGGGGAGGAAAAGGAGTGTGGCACCCACAGGGGCAAACAGCACAGAGCACTCAGGATTTAGGGAATGGATTATTTGAGAATTTCGGGAAGGAGAGGAGCACACAGGGCAGGATGCTGCTGTGGGTTGAAACTTGCTCATCACAGGAGGACAGGGGACACCTCAAGTGTCACATCCTCAGCTGGCAGGTGGTTAAACTTCACCCTGGGATCGGGAGCTCGGCTGGGTCACACCAGGAGATGTTTTTAGGGCCATCAAGTGAAACAAGGAGATTTTTTAGGGCCATCAAGTGAAACGGTCTCGTAAAACGCCTCTGGGGCCGGCTGATTTATGGAGGGCACAAACAACATCGCTCCCCCCGGTGCCACTTAACTTTTCATTTTCTATCTGCCCTAATTGCTGGGACATGTGGGGAAATCACCCTGCAGCCCCCGGGGAGCCGGGCCATGGGGTCACGGGGTTTGGGACAGCCTGGGATGGAGAAAGGGGTGGGAAGAGTTGATCTTAAAGTTATTTTCCAGCCATTCCATGGTTCCACGGGTGGCTCTGTCACGGCTCGTGTCCCCAGTGCGGGTCACCCCTGTGCCCAGGGATGGATCTGTGGGGTCCCAGCAAAGCAGGACCAGCCCCGCCTCAGTTTCCCCGTGGGGAAAACCTGGGAGCATCTTTGGGGTGGAATTGGGGGTGACAGGGAGGGAAATGCCGGGGTGCCACCTCTCTTTGAGCACCTCAGGGGTGCGGGATGGAGTGAGGGACACCCCGGGCCAGGGCTGGGGACAGCTGCCACTCATAGTGGGGGTGACAGGGAGGCACAGACCCCCGCTCTGGGCATCTCGGGGGCGCAGGATGGGGTGAAGGATACCCCGGGCCGGAGCTGGGGACAGCTGCCACTCACGGCGAGGGGTGGCGGGGCCGGCTGCGGTCCCTACACCTTTAAAAGTCTCCTCACGTTGCGGCGCTGATTATCCATTAACCGCGGCTCCCTTTCCTGGGGGCGGCGTTCGCACCGAGCGCTGCCAGCAGGGCGGGCGGGCGGCCGCGCTGCCTTCCTCCCTCCCTCCCTCCCTCCTCTCTCCCCCCTAACCCCCGCTCCCTCCTTATCAGCAATTCAGATTGCATGCAAATCTGCGCGCTTTCTTCCAGGGCCACGGCAGCGAGCGCCGAGCGCCTTCCCGATCTCCTCCTCCTCCTCCTCCTCCTCCTCCTGGGATTTTCCTCCTTCTCCCCTCCCCTCGCTGCCTCCCTTTCCCTCCCTCCCTTCTCTTTCTTTCCTCCTTTTCACCTCCCTGGAACAAAAGTGGCCCTTTCGGCTGCTGCGCCAGCGCTGCCTGCGAGCGGGGCCGCTTTGTCTGCCGGGCTCGGCGGCACCGCCACCGGCCGCCACCGCCATGGGGACACGGCTGGCACCCGCGGTGGTGGCACTGCTGGCGCTGCTGGCGCTGCTGGCGCCGGCACGGGCCAGCTGCCCCGAGCGGGAGCTGGAGCGCCGGGAGGAGGAGGCCAACGTGGTGCTGACGGGCACGGTGGAGGAGATCATGAACGTGGACCCGGTGCACCACACCTACTCGTGCAAGGTAGAACTTTCGCCCCGCGTGCGGTTCGGGGCGGAATCGGGGGTTTCTGGGTTGTGGAGGGGTTCCAGCTGCTGTGTGGCCCGGGGGGGGGGGGGATCTCCAGAGGTTGCTTTTTATGGGCATTTCCCTCTCAGGCTTTGCCGTGATGCGGAGCTGCCTCCCAACTTTCCGGGAGGCGCTGGGAGCCTCTCCTGTTGACTTTAGCAGCATCTCGAGTTTTCCTGCAGCCCGGGCTATTGTTTAACCACCAACCTGGCCTCGGGCTCTGGGGGATTTTTATCTCCCCCCGAAGCGCAGAGACGCTCAAGTCCCGAGCAACCTGAAATCCCATCCGCCCGCTTGACAGAAAACGTGCCGGATGCCTTAACCCTTGCCGGGGCAGGAATCTCGCTTGCAAGGACACGCTCTTCCTTTGCCTTTCCCTCTTCTCCCCGTTCCCCTTCTCCTCCTCAAAACCCTGATTTTGCGGGGCCGGGGGCGATGCTTTGGTGGCAGAGAAGAATTTGAACTTTCCTTTTGGAGAACTCTCCCTGCGGAGCTCTGGAGCATCCCCCGAGCATCCCCCAGCCCCTGCCCGCTGCCAGCGCCCCCCGACCCATCTGCAGCTCGCAGCCCCCCCGGCACCGTCTGTTTGCGGAGTGTCTGGCACATCCTGGGTGCTCCGCCGAGCATTAATGAGCTCTGCCCGTGGGGCACAGATGGATGGGGCCACCTGAGGCCGGGGCGAGGTGGCCACGGGAGGCGGCCCAGTGGCGCTGGTGGCGAGGCAGAAATGCCAGGGTGAGAAATAAATCCATTTTTCTCCCCGCTGTGGACTCGCAGCGAGGTGTCTGCCTGGCAGAAAATCATCCTGCAGCAGCAGGGCAGGAGGCTGGGATGGGGAAAAGCTGGGGTAAGAAAACGCTGGGATGGGGGAAAAAGCTGGGATGGGGGAAATAGCTGGGATGGGGGAACAACTGGGATGGGGAAAGCTGGGATAAGGAACAGGTGAGATGGGGGAAAGCTGGGATAAGGAAAAGCTGGGATAAGAAAAAGCTGGGCTGAGAGAAGCAGCTCTGCCTTTGCAAGGTGCAATCCAGCCCCAGCTGGAGCAGCCAGCAGTGGGATGGGGCTGCCCGTGGTGGCTTTCTGGGAAGCACAATCTGAATTCCTCACACTGGGAAGGGAATCTCTTCCCTGCCTTTCCCTGAGCAGTGCCCGGGTGAGGTTTGTGCTGCTTGCTCTGGAGTTTGGGATTTTGCTCCTGCCCGTTCCTGCTCTCCAAAGAGCACAGAAGGGCCAGGACAGGTTCCTGAGAGATCATTCCAGCCTTGGAGTCGTGTAAAAGTGAAAGCAGGAAAGCTTTCATCCCATCCCATGCCATGCCATGCCATCCCGTTGTGGCGGTGCTGTGACATTCGGGAATTTTCACAGGACAGCAATTCCCTGTCCTTTTCCCTGCCCATCAGCCCTTCCTGCGTCATTTTTAGTGGCATTCCGTGGTGTTTTAGCAGGGAAAAGCAGCTTTGGGATGGGATTTGGGGTGTCCCAGGGAGCTGGGAGCAGATAAATCTCCAGTCACTGCAGTGACTTGGGGATGTGCAGCTTTGCAGCAGCTCTTGGCTCATTGCCCTCCTCAGATCTTCACAAGTCTTGGAATTGGAACTGTGTGCATTTGCCGTGCCTGCAGTTTATTTTGTTTTGGTTTGGGTTTTTTTTTTTGTTTTTAACCTAAATTCCAGCAGCAAGCTCGGGATTAAACCTGACCCCTGGCTCCTGCTGTCCTTGCAGTGCCCTCGGGGGAGCTGGGAGAAATCCAGGATCTTGTGCTGAGGAAATTCCTGCCCCGATTCCTCCTGTCCTGCCCTCGGACCCCCCCACCGTTATCTCCTGTCAGCCTCTTCCTTATCTGCAGAGGAAAGGGAGTTCCCACAGCCAAAAATCCCGAGTTTTGCTGGAGCTGGGTGGTCCGGGAGGCAGCGGGCACCTGGGGATCCGTGAATTCCGTGCTTGGGGCATTGTTCTTCCAAACCCTCCCAGCTGAGCGCTTCGATAGAGGCAGATAAGCACCGGGAGGAGAAATGTGAATTAATGTTAGATAAACACCCCGAAAGAGCTGCCAGCCGTGCCCGGGCTGCCAGGGGAGCTGGGGGCGAGGAGGAACAGGCTGGCAGAATTCCCAAAAAGTGGCTGCTGTGCCCTTTTTCCGAGGGATTTGGCGCTCCTGAGTGCAGTGTCTGACTTCTGCCCAAAGCTGCTGCTGCTGCTGCTGCTGGCATTGTCCCTTCCTGCCCCCTGAAGTGCCTTTTTCTGGGCTGTCCCCATGGTTAGCAAGGCAGCTGCTATTTATAGGGTAAATCCAGGTTCTGTGAGTGCCCTCGGGAGTGAGGAAAAGGATGTGGATCCTGTTCGGGACAATGGAGCGCAGATTTTGGGGGGGTTGTGTGGGAATTGCGGGGTCCTGGGGAAGGGGCAGGGAAAAGGCACAGGGAGAGGCAAAAAAGGGGAAGGGTTGGAAGTAGAGCTGATTCTGGTTTTTATCTCCCAAAATTCCCAAAAATTCGTGGAAGCAGAGCTGATCCTGGCCTTTATCTCCCAAAATTTCCTGGTGACCCCTTTCAGTGCTTCCCGTCCCGAGTGACAGCTCCTCCAGAGGGGACTTTGCTCCAGCTTCTCACCTGGCTTTACACAACCAAACCTGGCATTTCCCGCGGCCTTTTCCTGGCAGGAATGTGCCTGTACAGGTGGTCCCCTTCCCTATTATGGCATGCACCCCCCTGGCATGTTGGAAAACCCTTTTATTTTGGGGGTTTTTACTTTTCCCCCTGCCTTTAAAACACCCCCGTGCCTGGATAGAGTTGTGCCTCCGCGGAGCTTTAAAACCCCCTCAAAATTCAGCGTTTTCTGCTCTCCCTGGACAAACAGAGCTCTCCAGGGCAGTGTCCTCCTCCAAACAGGTCCCAGCCCCATTTTTTCTCTGTCTCCCTTCCTTTTCCCGCTGCCGCCGGTGAGTCAGCGGTGACAAAGTCTTAATTGCGCGGCGCTGATGAATGGGATGCCCCGCAGGTAATTGCCGGGCTCCGGAGCCTCGCACATCCATTCATTAGGGTGGGGAGGAGGCCGCCGGACTCTGATGTTTCTGTGGCCTGGCTCGGAGCGCCCCAGCCACGCCAATTAACTCCAATCCCCATCTGCTGCAGAGCTGGGGGAGAATTCAGCTTTTCCCCACCCAAAAAACCCAAACCCCGAGCTGTGAAAATGCCCCGCACGCCGGAGCAGCCCCGGGCTGTGTTTTCTGCTGCTGGAGGAGGGGTGGTTTTTTGTTTTGTTTTTTTCCCCCCTATTTTTCCTGCTTTGTCTGGCTGGGTTTTTGCCCTGGTTCGCTGCTCACCTCCTCCGGAGCCTGCCCCGGGGCTGCAGGAGGTGCGGCTGGGGAAGGTGTCTGGGCTTGACTCGGGGAGAGAGGCAGGAGGAGCGGCTGGGGAGGCAGCAGGGCTGGCTGAGAGCGGGGCTGTGCCCTGCACCCCTTCCCCAGAGCGGGGCTGTGCCCTGCACCCCTTCCCCAGAGCGGGGCTGTGCCCTGCGCCCCTTCCCCGGAGCCGGGCTGTGCCCTGCGCCCCTTCCCCAGAGCCTGTGCCCTGCACCCTTCCCAGAGCGGGGCTGTGCCCTGCACCCCTTCCAGCCGGGCTGTGCCCTGCACCCCTCCCAGAGCGGGCTGTGCCCTGCACCCCTTCCCCGGAGCGGGCTGTGCCCTGCACCCCTTCCCCAGAGCCGGGCTGTGCCCTGCGCCCCTTCCCCAGAGCCAGGCTGTGCCCTGCACCCCTTCCCCAGGCTGGCTGAGAGCGGGGCTGTGCCCTGCACCCCTTCCCCAGGCTGGCCCATGGGGCTGGGGGTGCCGTGGTTCCTGTGGGGTCCCTCCTCCAGTCTCCTGCAGGGGGTCCTGGAATGGTTTTGGGGTCGGGGGGGACCTGCAAGGAGGAGAGTCTGACTCTTATCCCTGCTAAAATCCCACCTGGGCATCCCTGGCAGCAGCGGGGGAAATTCCAATGTTCCAGCAGCCTCTGGGGGAAGGAAATGTCCTGGTCTTACTCCTAAACCTCTTCATCCTGAACCTTTTCATCCTAAACCTAAACCTCTCCATCCTAAACCTCTTTATCCTGAACCTAAAACTCTCCATCCCAAACCTCTCCATCCTAGACCTGACCTTCTCCATCCTGAGCCTAAACCTCTCAGCCTCCAAACCTCTCCATCCCAAACCCTCTCCATCCCAAAACTGAACCTCTCCATCCAAACCCAAACCTCTCCACCCCGAACCTCTCTCCATACCAAACCTGAACCTCTCTCCATCCTAAACCCAAACTCTCCACCCCGAACCTCTCTCCATCCCAAACCTAAACCTCTCTCCATCCTGAACCCAAACCTCTCCATCCCGAACCTCTCTCCATCCTAAACCCAAGCCTCTCCATCCCGAGCCTCTCCTGGCACAGCTCCAGATGTTCCCTCAGCTGCTGTCCCTGCTCCCAGCCAGCAGAAACCAGAGCTGTCCCTCCTGGGGGAGCTGGAGCCCTTCAGGCCCCTCTCATTCCCAAATATCCATGGAAATGCTGGTCCTGCTCCTTCCTCACTCCGAGGGAGGATGGGGAGGAGGACGAGTGCGAGTGGGGTTTTTTTGAGTTAAACCTCAGCAAATTTCGGGGGGATTTCTGCCTTCCCTGGTGGGATTTGAGGTTTCACCACTCCTTTCACCCTGCTGGGGGCTGGGCTTGTGCTGGAGGACCAAAGAGGAGAGAAAATCCCGTGGAGACCTGAGCAGCAAAACTTCGTCCCTCTCCCTGCCCATCAGCTCAGATCTGGGCTGTGCAGGAGGGACACATCCCACGAAGGAATTTTCCATTATCATTTATTTTTATAAAAATACATTTTCATAAAAATAGATCTTAATAATTCTATTTGTATAAAATTCTATTTCTATAATTATATTTTTATAATTCTGGTTTTAAAATCTGTATTTATAATTCTATATTTATAATTAATTTTTTATAATAATTCTATTTTTATAATTCTATTTTTATATAATTCTATTTTTTATAATTCTATTTTAATCCTATATTTATACTTCTCTATTTATCATTCTATATTATCATTCTATTTTTAAATTCTATTTTTATACTTCTATTTTTAAATTCTATATTTAAAATTTTAAAATATATTTTAAATATATTTAATTAAAATATATTTAAAATATGTTTAAAATATATTTTAAAATATATTTTAAAATGTATTTAAAATATGTTTAAAATATTTTAAAATATATTTTAAATATATTTAAAATATATTTAAAATTTTATATTTAAAATTCTATTTTAAATAATATTTTTAAATTCTACTTTTATAATTCTATTTTTACCATTCTATGTTTTCCTGATTTTTTTATTTCGGAGCTTTGGGGTGGCTCAGCCCCCGGGGTGCCCCCCTTTCCTGCTGGAGCAGAAGGCAGAGTGGGAGCACGTGGCTGAGCTCTCCACGCCTGGGAGCAGCCGAGGCATGTGCGGCTCCAGAGGAGCTGTCACAGCCCTGTTTGCACCTGGGCTGCTCCTGCAGCTCAGGTATGCAGCAGGGCAGGCAGGGTGCAGTCGGTGGGATGATAATTGGGGTTATTTATTGCTTTTTTTGGACGGCTGCGCTGCCTCAGAGCTCAGACCCCCCAAGCCCGAGGTCCTGCTCCGAATATTTCACCAGCAGGAGAAAGTGTGAGGAAAACAGGGAGAGATAAACTCCTAAACTCGGTTCTTCACCTTGATTTGTGCCTGCAGGGCACAGGCAGCGCTGAATTTATGCTGAATTTGTTCCCTTTTCCTGCCTGGCAGGTGAGGCTGAGCAGGAGGCTCTGCCTTGTGGCTGCCGTGGCCGCAGGGAATGTGGGAATGACCCCGTTCCCGCCCTCCCAGCCTGCCAAGGACACTCTGGGGGAGTTTGGCTCAAGCTCAGCGTGAACTTTGAAGCCTTTTCCATCAGGGCTGAAATTCTGGAGCTCAGGCTGCAAAAAAAAAACAAAAAACAAAAAAACAAACAAACAAACAAAAACACACAATAAAAACCAAAAAAACACCAACCAACCAAACAACCCCCCCCCAAAAAAAAAACCCCAAAAAAAAAACCAACCAAAAAAAAACCCCCCAAAACCAAACAAAAATTTCTGAGGTTGAGGTTGATCAGGGATCACAGGATTTGTGTTCCCTGGGGCCCCCAGCGAGGTTTCAGCCCCTGGTTTGAACTCTGCAGCCTCACATCTGGGCTGGAGGTGCTCAGGGAGGAATTTGGCACCGGGGAGAAATCTCTGTGTCTGAACAGCCCCTCGGGTCTGGGGGGGACACCTGAGGGGCCAAAGGAGCGCAGGCAGAAAACTGGGAATGGTTCCTTTTGCAGGGGGATGAATCTGTCTGCCAGGAGCCCAGGGAGGGGGAACAGCTCAGGAAGGGAAAATGGGAGCCCAGAGAGGGAAAAGAGAAGTCCAGGAAGGGCAAGAGGAGCCCGGGGAGAGAAGATGGGAGCCCAGAAGAGGAAAGAGGAGCCCGGGGAGGGGAAAGAAGAGCCCAGAGAGCAGAACAGGATCCCCCAACCTCACCAGCGTGGTGACCTCTCCCCTCCCCGTGCAGGTGCGGGTCTGGCGCTACCTGAAGGGCAAGGACATCGTCACCCACGAGATCCTGCTGGACGGGGGCAACAAGGTGGTGATCGGGGGCTTCGGGGACCCCCTGATCTGTGACAACCAGGTGGCCACGGGGGACACGCGCATCTTCTTCGTCAACCCCGCGCCGCAGGCGCTGTGGCCGGCGCACCGCAACGAGCTCATGCTCAACTCCAGCCTGATGCGCATCACCCTGCGCAACCTGGAGGAGGTGGAGCACTGCGTGGAAGGTGAGGCTGTTCCGGAGGGTTTGGGGGTGTTTTTTTGGGTTTCTTGTGGGTGTTTTGTGGAGTTTTTGTGGGATTCCCACCCTGGCAGGGGTGCATGGTTCAGCTCCAGCTTGGTGCGCATCACGCTGTGCAACCTCGAGGAGGTGGAGCGCTGCGTGGAAGGTGAGGACTTCGTGGGGGTTTTGTGGGTTTTTGGGGGGGCTTTTTGGGTTTTCTTTGTGGAGTTTTTGTGGGGTTTGCAGCCCCTGAACGGGCAGTTCAGCTCCAGCCTGATGCGCATCACCCTGCGCACCCTGGAGGAGGTGGAGCACTGCGTGGAAGGTGAGGCTGTTCTGGGGTTTTTTGGGGTTTTTTGGGGGGGTTTTGTGGGATTCCCAGCCCCTGGATTGCAAGGTGTGGTGGTTGAGGGGTGTCATGCTGATTTTTGTGGTTTTGGGGGGGTGGCACTGATTTTGGGGTCAGTGGATGATGGGCAGGTGATGATTTAGGATCCCTGCCCTGTCCCATCCCCATCTCCCTCAAGCCCCAGGGTCCCTTCCCTCCCTCCCTGTGGCAGAAATGTGAAACGTCCCCGGGCTGGTGGCAGGAGCTGAGAGGCTCCATTTGTTGAGCAAATTCCTGTGGAATTTTAATCTGGAGTGGGAGGCTGGGACATCCTGCAGCACTTCCTGCAGGATCAGCTCCCGAGGCTGCCAGGCCATTCCTCCTGCCCAGGAGCCCTGGCCTGACCAGTTTCTCTCTGCCCAGTAGCCCTGGACTGGTCAGTTGTTTGCCCAGTAACCCTGACCAGTTTCTGCCCAGTAGCCCTGGACTGGTCAGTTGTTTGCCCAGTAACCCTGACCAGTCTCTGCCCAGTAGCCCTGACCAGTCTCTGCCCAGTTTCTCCCTGCCCAGTAGCCCTGGACCGGTCAGTCTCTGCCCAGTAGCCCTGACCAGTCTCTGCCCAGTTTCTCTCTGCCCAGTAGCCCTGACCAGTCTCTGCCCAGTTTCTCCCTGCCCAGGAGCTCTGGACTGGTCACTCTTTGCCCAGTAGCCCTGGCCTGAGCAGTTTCTTTCTGTCCAGTAGCCCTGGATTGGTCAGTCCCTGCCCAGTAACCCTGACCAGTTTCCCCCTGCCCAGGGTCCCTGGACTGACCAGTTCCTCTCTGTCCAGCATCCCTGGACTGGTCAGTCTTTGCCCAGTAGCCCTGACCAGTTTCTCTCTGCCCAGGAACTCTGGACTGGTCACACTTTGCCCAGTAGCCCTGGCCTGACCAGTTTCTCTTTTCCCAGTAGCCCTGACCAGTTTTTGCCCAGTAGCCCTGGCCTGCCCAGTTTGTCCAGCATCCCTGGACTTGTCAGTCTTTTCCCAGTAGCTCTGGACTGGTCAGTCCCTGCCCAGTCCCTGCCCAGTTCCCCCTGCCCGAGCTGCGTTCCCATGCCCTGTCCTGGCACAGCTCCTGCCCTGCCAGCCTGGAATTCCAGCAATGCATCCCTGGGATCCAGGGCAGCCTCCCCCTGGGGCCCTGCCAGCAGCTCCGGGCACTTCCCGGGAATCTGGGCAATGCCAGGGCTGGGAGAAGCTCCAGGGAATTTGGGCAATTTCCAGGAGGGAGAGGGGAAAACTGGGGAGCCCCACTGGTGCCTCAGTTCCAGGGAATTCGGGGAATTTCAAGGGATGCAAGAGGAATTTTGGGGAGGTGCCACTGCTGCCTGCTCCAGGGAATTTGGGCAATTTCCAGGGGTGTGAGAGGATTATTATCATTGGTGCCTCAGTTTCAGGGAATTTGGGCATTTTCAAGGGATGCAACAGGAATTTTGGGGAGGTGCCACTGCTGCCTGCTCCAGGGAATTTGGGCACTTTCCAGAGGGTGAGAGGATTAATAGGATTATCACTGGTTCCTCAGTTCCAGGGAATTTGGGGAGTTTCCAGGGGAATATTGGGGAGCCCCACTGGTGCCTTTTCCAGGGAATTTGGGCACTTTCCAGGGATGTTAGGGGAATATCAGGAAGGCACCATTGGTGCCTCAATTCCAGGGAATTTGGGCAGTGCCAGAGCTCACCAAGGGATGCACAGGGAATGTTGGGGAGGCATCTGCCTTGCCCAGAGCAGCTTTTCCAGGATGATTTTTCCCATCATGCTGGGTTTGGTGCTCTCCTGCTTTGCTGGGAGAGGAAGGCAGCTGTGCTGTGGTTTTTCCATGGCGCTGGGGCAGCCGTGCCCTCCATGGCCACGGAATTCTTTCCCACCCCAGCTCCCGGATGCGCCCCGTGGCGAGGTTTGTTTGGTGTTTTTATCTCCCGTGGCCCAGCTTTGTTTTGGAGCCGCTCAGTGGAACATCAAAGGCTGGATTTTCCCACCCACTCGCTGGGGGCTGGGCTGCGTTTGGGTCCAGGGCTGCTGTTTGTGGGTCCAGGGCTGGTTTTGGGTCCAGATATACTTTTTTTGGTGCAGGGCTATTTTTTAGTCCAGAGCTGCTTTAATCCAGGACACATCCCAGTCCTGCTGCCTTCTTTTTCCTGCCTTGGACAAACAGACCCCGGTTCCTGCTCTGCTTCCCCAGGACTTGCTCAGGGAAGGGGGAGGGAGCTGGAATTTCCCTGCTGCTGGAGTGGGATGAATCCTTTTTTGGGATGCAGCACCAGGAACCTGTCAGGCTTTCATGTCCAAATCCCTTTGGACACAACAGGATTCTTACACTTGGGAGTGATGGATAAAAACTGCTGGGAGGTTTGGGAGGGGTTTGCTCTGCTTCACATTGAGCATCCCTGCCAAATTCCCTTTAAGCTCTGCATCCCAAAGCTTCTCCTGCCTCCAGCTGACCCTTCCATGCTGCTGTGGCTCATGGAAGCCCCAGTTCCCAGGCACAGGAATCCCAGCTGGAATTGGTTTTGCATTTCTCCCAGCCCTGCTCAGACCCTGCACTTGTCCTTTCTGTGCCCAGGGGAGCCTTTTCCAGCCTTTTCCAGCCTTTCCTGGCTCCCTGGAGCTGCCAGGCTGCCCCAGCCGTGCCCCTGCTGTGGGTTTGGGGTTTCAGGCTCTGGGATGGGGAGGGATGTGGATGGTGGGGACATTGCCAGCCCAGAT
This sequence comes from Diglossa brunneiventris, assembly GCA_019023105.1. Lineage (NCBI taxonomy): Eukaryota > Metazoa > Chordata > Aves > Passeriformes > Thraupidae > Diglossa > Diglossa brunneiventris. The sequence goes on from CM032373.1 coordinate 8,099,699, forward strand.
CCTCCTTTTCCATGGAGGTTTGGTCCTTCAGGCTGGGCTTTTCCACCCTGGGGAGAGGAGGAGTGGAGGAAGCCTTTAGGAGGCCGAGGGACATTCCTGCTGCAGCATTCTGTGCGTTATCCCTCCTCATCCTCCTCCTCCTCAGGAGCGTCCCGTGGGAGCCTCCCAGGGCGCTGGGAGCACTGGGAGCACTGGGAGCACTGGGAGCACTGGGAGCACTGGGAGCACTGGGCTCTGGTGTTTCCACGGCCTGTGCTGTGTGCTGACAGCCCTGCTCCATCCCCGGGGGAGGATTTGGGCCATTCCAGCCCCTCCAGGCGTGGGAACCTCTGGAGAAGCTCTGGAATCCATCCCAGAGCAGGCTGAGGGTGGAAGGGAAGGAGCAGAGGGGGCTGGAGCTGCTGTGCGGGGACCCTGGGGACCCTCTGGCCACACATCTGTCCTGATGAGAGAAGGGCCCAGCTCCAAATCCAGAATCCTGCTTTACACACACACACACACACACACACACACACACACAGACACACACACACACAGCCCGTGCCTTTTGCTCCATTTTCCAGCAGGGATTTTTTTCCCTGAGAGCTCAGAAGGCTGACCCCGTGCCCTGGGATCTGCAGGACAGGCACTCACCAGCTGTCTGTCTGTCTGTGTGTCTGTGTGTCCAGAGGGCTCCCAGGGGGTGGCCCTGTCAGGAGGAGGCTGGAATGTGCCCCAGGAGCTGTGACCTGGGGATGGCCTGGGGGAGCTCGGGGTGCTGATCCTGCACTCCGGGCTGTGCGCGGGGGGAAATCACACCTCAGCTCTGGAATGGGTGGAGAATGGATAAAAAGGGATAAAAATGGATGGAAAATGGATAATTGGCTCTGCTGGGTGGTGCCAGCTGCACCATAGCGAGGTCAGACCTCAGTTCCTCAGGGAGCTCCTCGTTCCCCTCCAGTGGGGAAATTCAGGTTGGATGTTGGGAAAAAGTGTTTCACAGAAAGGTGATGAAGTGTTTTACAGAAAGGTGAGAAAGTTCTGGAATGGCTGCCCGGGGAGGTGGTGGAGTCCCCATCCCTGGGTGTGTTTAACAAAGCCTGGATGTGGCACTGGGTGCCAGGGTTGAGTTGAGGGTTTGGGGCTGGGTTGATGGTCTTGAAGGTCTCTTCCAACATGGTGGTTCTGAGAATTTGGGGGAATTTGGGGGGATTTTGGGAATTCCCAGGAACTGGGGAGGTGCTGGAGTCACCGTCCCTGGATGTGGCGCTGGGTGCCAGGGTTGAGTTGAGAGTTGGACTCGATGGTCTTGAAGGGCTCTTCCAACCTGGAATTCTGTGAATTCTGTGGATTCCGTGATTCTGTGAATTCATTCTGTGGATTCTGTGGATTCTGTGAATTCTGGGATTCCGTGATTCTGTGAATTCATTCTGTGAATTCTGTGGATTCTGTGAATTCTGGGATTCCGTGATTCTGTGAATTCATTCTGTGAATTCTGTGGATTCTGTGAATTCTGGGATTCCGTGATTCTGTGGATTCTGGAATTCTATGGATTCTGTGAGTTCTGTGAATTCTGGAATTCTGTGGATTCTGTAAGTTCTGTGGATTCTGTGAATTCTCTGATTCTGTGAATTCTGTGGATTCTGTGAATTCTGTGGATTCTGTGAATTCTCTGATTCTGTGAGTTCTGTGAATTCTGTGAATTCTCTGATTCTGTGGATTCTGTGGATTCTGTGAACTCTCTGATTCTGCGAGTTCTGTGAATTCTGTGAATTCTCTGGATGCTGTGAATTCTGTGGATTCTGTGAGTTCTATGAACTCTCTGGTTCTGCGAGTTCTGTGGATTCTGTGGATTCTGTGGATTCTCTGATTCTGGGAGTTCTGTGAATTCTGTGAATTCTGTGAACTCTCTGGTTCTGTGAATTCTGTGAGTTCTATGAGCTCTCTGGTTCCGCGAGTTCCTGCGGGCCCTGCTGTGGGTCCCTGCTCAGGGGATGTGCCCCGGGATGCTCCTGGGGAGCAGCCAGGTGGCTCTGCTGGCCCTGCTGGCTCTGGGGTCGCCGTCCCTCCCTGCCTGGCGTGGGGACATTCCTGGGCCCTGACTTCAAAGGCTGTTGGTGGATAACAGAGCCCGGCAGCCTTGGCAACGCTGGCACCAGCCCTGGCAGCAGCTGCACTGCTGGGCCCGGCCCTGCTGCCCCCTTGGCCTCCCTGCTTTGGGCCAGGAGCCCTTCCTGCTCCTCTGGGCGCCTCTGCCCCTCGGGGGCTGCAGCTTCTGGGGTCCCCCCCTGCTCTGGGGGGTGAATCTTGGGGGAAATGTAGGAATTTGGGGGGAATTGCAGAGGTTTTTGGGGTGAATCTCTGTGCGAAATTGCAGCTTTTTTGGGTGAATCTCTGCGAGGAATTGCAGGTTTTTGGGGTGAATCTCTGGGGGGAAATGTGGGAATTTTGGGGTGAATCTCTGGAGGGAAATGCTGGTTTTTTTGGGGTGCATCTCTCAGGGGAGTTGCAGGATTTTTGGCATGAATCTCTGGGGGTAAAATGCAGTATTTTTGGGGTGAATTTTTAGGGGAAAATGCAGGGGTTTTTTGGGTGAATCTTTACCCTGGGGGGCTGCAAATGTATTGGGTGACCCCTTGATCTACGACACTGCAGATTTTTTGGGTGAATCTCTGGGGGTGCAGCTTTTTTGGGGGGAATTTCTGCGGGGTGGGCTGGAGCTTTTTGGGGGGAAATCTCTTCCCTGAGGTTCTGCACCTTTTTCTGGGGGGAATCTCTGCTCTAGAGGGAGGGGGCTGCAGCATTTTTGGGGTGAGGGTCCAGCTGCTGTCCATGCCCAGGCAGGAGCAGGGCTGGGCCCTTTTTCCTGAGCAGGATTTTCCCCTGGATCTGACCCAACTGTTTTTCCCTGTGTTTTTTTTTGCATGTGCTGCCCCGTCCCTGGTGGTTTGTGGATTATTCATTAGGTAAGAACATCATTCCTCTTCTCTTTGGGATGGAAAGTGGGGCAGGAAAAGCCGCACGAGGATGGTTTGTGTGGCTCCTGATGTTGTGAGCTGGATTTCCCTGTTCCTCGGAGCTCCCCTGGGCAGGAGGCACAGAGGGGACAGCATAAAACCCCTCTCCCCTCGTTACAGGAGCGTGGATATAAAAAACTCCCCGGCAAAAGGGAATCTCAGGGAGGCTGAGGACGGAGTCCCCGGTGCTGGAAAGGGAGGTGTGAACTCCCTGATGATTCCCTCCAGGAAAACAAACCCCACGTGGCTCTGGGATTTATGGAGCCTGCTCCAAATCCTCGGGGTCACTTGGTCAAGTGGGGTAAATTGGGAGGGCTTTGCCCAAGGGTGTGACAGTTAATTAACTCCAGCTTCCCTGGGAAACCTGAGCCTGTCCAGCAGCCTCTGGAGGGCTGGAAGGGGCTGGGAAGCAGCTGGGAAGCAGAGGGTGCTCCCAGAAAAGGGTTTGGTGGCATTTTAAGAGCACTGAAAGCAGCTCTGGCCTTTATTTGTTACTGTTTTTTTTTTTTTTTTAATGCTGTATGATGGTTTCCTCAGGTCATTCCTCAGGTTATTCCTCAGTTATTCCTCATATTATTCTTTAGGTTATTCCTCAGTTTATTCCTTAGATTATTTCTCAGTTGTTCCTGAGATTATTCCTCAGGTTATTCCTCAGGTTATCCCTCAGTTGTTCCTCAGGTCATTTCTCAGGTCACTGCTTAGGTTATTCCTCAGTTATTCCTTAGGTTATTCCTTAGGTTATTCCTCAGGGTGATCCTCAGTTATTCCTCAGTTTATTCCTCAGTTATTCCTTAGGTTATTCCTTAAATTATTCCTCAGTTGTTCTTCAGTTGTTCCTCAGGTTATTCCTGAGGTTATTCCTTTGATTATTCCTTTGATTATTCCTTTGATTATTCCTGAGGTTATTCCTCAGTTATTCTTCAGGGTCAGGGAAGATGGGATGCAAAACAGGAATAGCTGGGGATGAGGGATTTTGGGAATCCCAGCCCACAACTTCTGTGAGGAAGAGAATGAGGGGCTGCAGTCCTGGATCACAGCAGGATCCCATCATCCTGGGATGCTGGGAAATGCTGGATTCCATTATCCTGGGAAAGCAGGGAAATGCAGGATCCCATTATCCTGGGAAAGCAGGGAAATGCAGGATCCCATTATGCTGGGAATGCAGGATCCTCGGTGGGCAGGAGGAGGCAGAGCTGCAGGATTGCTGCTGGGGTCAGGAGAGATGGGATGAGCAGGCTGATGGAGAGAGGGATGCAGGATGCTGCTTCGGGAAGGGATGATGGGGAGGGATGCAGGATGCTGCTTTGGGGAGGGATGCAGGATGCTGTTTTGGGGAGGGATGCAGGATGCTGTTTTGGGGAGGGATGCAGGATGCTGTTTTGGGGAGGGATGCAGGATGCTGTTTTGGGGAGGGATGCAGGATGCTGTTTTGGGGAGGGATGCAGGATGCTGTTTTGGGGAGGGATGCAGGATGCTGCTTTGGGGAGGGATGCAGGATGCTGCTTTGGGGAGGGATGCAGGATGCTGCTTTGGGGAGGGATGCAGGATGCTGCTTTGGGGAGGGATGCAGGATGCTGTTTTGGGGTCTCCGTGAAACAATTCCGAGGGAATTTGCTCTGGAGGTAAGTCCTGGGAAGGGAGGCAGCTGCCCTACATGGGACTCTGGCAGTGGCAATTCTCCAAAGGGGAAGGGAATGAATTTTAATGGAATCTTGAAAGAGTTTAAATTTTCATGTTCCCGTCAATTATTCAGGGCGGCGGAAAAGCGACTTTAAAGCAGCAAAGGAAAAGGAGAGGCCAGTGGGATTCCTGGGGGGAGTTGGCACTTGGGGACACTGCAGGGAAACGGGGACACTGGGAAGGCTCTGCTGCTGGGGAGGAGGGAGTCTGGGAAGTTGGGATGCAGTGCCTGGGCTGGGCAGAGGGGCTGGGTCTGTGTGGGAATGTGGGCTCAGAATTCCTGCTGGGAGCTGATCCTGTCCAGGTTGGCATCGCCAGATCTGTGCCAGCAGCAGGAGGGATTTGGGGGGCTCCGTGCTGGAATGGTGGGGACAGGGATCCATCCTGGCCTGGGGCATCATTCCCAGTTCCTGCCCTGGGAAGGGAAGGGTTTTTAGGGATCCTGGAGCCCATGGGCTGGCAATCTGGGCTGGGAATGTGGGCTCAGAGAATTCCCTGGGGGAGCTGATCCAGGAGGGATTTGGGGTCTCCATGCTGGAATGGTGGGGACAGGGATCCATCCTGGATCCATTCCCAGTTCCTGCCCTGGGAAGGGAAGGGTTTTTGGGGATCCTGGAGCCCACCCATGGCACAGCCTTTCCTCAGCCCAGGCTGGCTCGTGCCCCTATCGTGTCCCCATCGTGTCCCCATCTGTGTGCTGGGCTGTGCCTGTCCCCATGTCCCCATCGTGTCCCCATGTCCCCATCTGTGTGCTGGGCTGTGCCTGTCCCCATGTCCCCATCGTGTCCCCTTGTCCCCATCTGTGTGCAGGGCTGTCCCCATGTCCCCATCCTGTCCCCATGTCCCCATCTGTGTGCAGGGCTGTCCCCATGTCCCCATCCTGTCCCCATGTCCCCATCTGTGTGCTGGGCTGTGCTTGTCCCCATGTCCCCATCGTGTCCCCATGTCCCCATCTGTGTGCGGGGCTGTGCCTGTCCCCATCCTGTCCCCATGTCCCCATCTGTGTGCAGGGCTGTCCCCATGTCCCCATCGTGTCCCCATGTCCCCATCTGTGTGCAGGGCTGTCCCCATGTCCCCATCCTGTCCCCGTGTCCCCATCTGTGTGCAGGGCCGTGGCTGTCCCCATGTCCCCATCGTGTCCCCATGTCCCCATCTGTGTGCAGGGCTGTCCCCATGTCCCCATCCTGTCCCCGTGTCCCCATCTGTGTGCAGGGCCGTGGCTGTCCCCATGTCCCCATCCTGTCCCCATGTCCCCATCTGTGTGCAGGGCTGTGGCTGTCCCCATGTCCCCATCCTGTCCCCATGTCCCCATCTGTGTGCAGGGCTGTCCCCATGTCCCCATCGTGTCCCCATGTCCCCATCTGTGTGCAGGGCTGTCCCCAGCAGGCTGCTGTGGCCTTGCCTCCCTGCGTGGGTGCCCCAGCCCTGCTCGGGGGGCTCGGCAGCACAAACAGGGCTTTGATTGCTCTGCTGGGAACTGCCAGCCCTGGCTGCCTGCCCAGAGATCAGCGCCAGGCTCCAACACAGGCGCCCTTTGTGCTGCCAGCGCCGGGGGCTGCGCTGGGGACAGGGGACAGGGACACCCCAGAGGAGCCCCACAGCTCTGCTGGCCCCCTTGTGCTGCTCCCACTGAAAATCAAGGGGCTGCAGCTCCTCCTTTGAGCCACCCTCGCTCTGTCCCCACCCAGGGCTGGTGACAGGCACGGTGTCCCCAGCAAAGGGGACAACAGATGGGGACATGGGGACACAGGGACAGCCACAGCCCCGCACACAGATGGGGACATGGGGACACAGGGACAGCCACAGCCCCGCACACAGATGGGGACATGGGGACACAGGGACAGCCACAGCCCCGCACACAGATGGGGACACAGGGACAGCCACAGCCCCACACACAGATGGGGACATGGGGACACAGGGACAGCCACAGCCCCGCACACAGATGGGGACATGGGGACAGCCACAGCCCCGCACACAGATGGGGACACTTCTGGTGGGGTTTGGGCTGCAGGGAGCTGCTCCCTGGATTTTCTGTCTGTGCTCAGACCCCTCAGCAGGGTTGGGAGCTGCTCCCTGGATTTTCTGTCTGTGCTCAGACCCCTCAGCAGGGTTCGGAGCTGCTCCCTGGATTTTCTGTCTGTAATCCCCCCCAGACCCCTCAGCAGGGCTGGGCACAGCTCAGCCCCGTGGAGGGGATGGATCCAGAGCTGGGGACAGCAGGGTGGCTCTGCTGTGCTCCCTCAGGGAGGGAGGAGGGATCAAATCCAGCGCTGGTGGGGTGAGCTGTGCAGAGATCCGTGCCATAAACTGGGAATTCTGTCGCGGCTTCATGGGGAGCAGTGGGAATTCAGCCCGAGAACAAAGAGGTGATTTAGGGAGCAGGTGGAAATCACACCTGGCGTGGGAAACTCGTGCAGCACGGGGAGAGATTGGCTCTGGGTGCCACGGGGCCTTGGGAAGGGCTTGGACCCCATCCAGACCCCAGCAAGCTCTGAATCCTGCCTTGGTTTGGGTCTCCCTGCTCTGAGCCTGTTCCCTGCCAGGACCTGCCTGCTCTGAGTGCTTGGACCAGCCCTGTGACCCAAGGGAAAACTTGGAACCCAGGGATGGGCCAGGGGTGCCTGGAGCTGCTGCCGTGTCCCTGGAGGAGCCCTGGGCTCTGGGGAAGGAACTTCTGGAATGTCCTGAGCTCCTGGGGAAGGAGCTCCTGGCGTGTCCCAAACTTTGGGAAGGAGCTCCTGGGAAAGGAGCTTTGGGGAAGGAGCTCCTGGTGTGTCCCAGACTTTGGGATGGAGCTCCTGGAGTGTCCCAGACTTTGGGATGGAGCTCCTGGAGTGTCCCAGACCTTGGGAAGGAGCTCCTGGTGTGTCCCAGACTTTGGGATGGAGCTCCTGGAGTGTCCCAGACCTTGGGAAGGAGCTCCTGGAGTGTCCCGCGCCTGTTTTCCCCCTCTGGAAGCCAGGAGGGTGCCAGGGCCTGAGCTCTGAGCCCATTTCACGGCTCATTTGGCCCTGCTGAGGCAGGAAAGTGGGATTTAGGCGGAGTTTTTCCAGCCTAATCTGCCGGGATGGTTTCAGATCCCTCAGCCTGCTGCCAGCCCCGGCTGAATAAACTTTCCCTGCCTTGCACCCCAAACGTTTGTGCAGCACGAGCTCTGCCTTGAGGGGTTGTTTTTTCCCCTTGTCCCGCTCCTTCCGAGTGTTTTTGGTGGTGGTGGCAGAGAGGGAAACCTCAAATCCTCCCGAAGCAATTACAGCTAATGAGACACTTCCTACACATCTGGTTTCAATCCTGGCAGCCTTTCGGGGACTTGCAGAGCTGGGGAAGGGAGGAAGGTGGGGCAGTCCCAGCCTCTTCCTCTGCCTCTGTCCTGATGTGGCTCTGGGGATGCTCCTGAGCTCCCATCCCATCTCCCAGTCCCAAAATCCCAGCTCTGCAGGGAGGCAGGGTCAGATGTGCTGTAACGTGCCTAATTAGTGCCTAATTAACAAAAGCATGCCCTAGACTTCAGAAAATTCCTCAGTTCCTCACCAGGCTCGAGGGAAAGGGAGAAACTCTCTGAGGAATGGCGAGATGAAATTGCTGGAGCTGTTTGTGCCTGTCCTGACTTCCCCAGCCCCTTGTGCTGGTTCTGGGCTCTCCCAGCTGCCCAGTGCCATCCCTGCAAGGCAGCAGCTTCCCCTCCTGGGGATAACTGGGACAGTCTCCCCCTGCCCTGCCCATGCTTGGGGTAAGGCCACTTCCATTCCAGGCTGGCATCTCCGTGCAGGCTTTTCCCAGAGCAGCTTGCCCAGCTGAGCTTTGCCCCGTCGCTTGCCTGGGTTAAAGCCCGGCAGTGACTCAGGAGCAGCTCCAGGGTGGCTTGGCCCGGCCACACGTGGCTTCCCAGCAGTGCCACTGAGCCAAAGGCACGGCCCGGGCGCCTCAGGAGGGAAGGGACGGGCAGGGAAGGGCTCGGTGCCACATGGATGGCCCAGCACCATCCTGCCCTGCTGCCCAGGGGCGTTCCCTGTGCCCAGGGTGGCTGTGACCGTGCTCACAGGGTTCTCACACTGGGGAAGAGACGAGGATCTGGCTTCATGTTCCAGAAGGCTGATTTATTATTTTATGATATATGTTACATTAAAACTGTACTAAAAGAATAGAGGAAAAGGTTTCATCAGAAGGCTGGCTAAGAATAGAACAGCAAAGAATGATAACAGAGGTTTGTGGCTGGGCTCTCTGTCCGAGCCAGCTGGGCTGTGATTGGCCATTAATTAGAAACAACCACATGAGCCCAATCCCAGATGCACCTGTTGCATCCCACAGCAGCAGATAACCATTGGTTACATTCTGTTCCTGAGGCCTCTCAGCTTCTCAGGAGGAAAATCCTAAGGAAAGGATTTTCCATAAAAGATGTCTGCGACAGGAAACTTCCCCCGACCTTGGGACGGAGCCTCCCGCCCTCCTTTCGGGTTTGGATTTATTTAATCTGGGCCAAAACAAACTTCTCTGCCTCTCTCCTCGCTGTTCACAGCTGCCCCACGGAGCTGCAGCTCCATCAAGGAGAAGATCAAAAATCTGGGGGGGTTTGCAGGGGGTGGAAGGAGAGGCAGGCTGGGCTCAATGGCACCTTTGTTCTGGAAATCAGGGGGATGGGGGAGCCCTGCTGGGCTGGGGGGTCTCTGGATGGGAATTGTGTGGGAAGGGGCTGGGATGGCTGTCTGGAGCCAAGGGTGGATGTGGCTGAGCTCAGGAATTGTCTGGAGTCATTCTTGTGCTGTGGCTCCGTGGGGTCAAGTGTCCAGTGTGGCTCTGGGGTCCCAGGGGACAGGGGCGTGCAGAGGGCAGGAATTGTCTGGACAGGGCTGGAGTGTCCCCCATTGCTGTGGGTGGATGTGGCTGAGCACAGGAACGCTCTGGCGCCCCCATGAGTGACCCTTGGCTTGTGGTCAAGTGTCCAGCGTGGCCGAGGGTCCCCCAAGGCCCTTTGAACCCTTGTGGGACCACGTTCCCCGCCCTGAAGCAGCCCCAGCAGCTCTCCCAGAGCCCCCTGACGCTTTTCCCCATTTCCCCCTCACTCCACGTGCTGAGGGCAGGTTTGGGGTTTGTCCCTCCCGTCCCCTCCCGTCCCCTCCCGTGCTCAGAGCTGCCGTTCCCGTTCCCTGGGGCAATTCTGGGGGCTCCAGCCCAGGCAGCTCCGTCTCCTCCCTGCCCCGATTTCCCTGGATCCCGGGGAGGACATTGCCAGTTGTGCACACTGGGAGGTGGCACTGACACTTTGTCACCAGCGCTGAGCCCTGGGGCCACCACAGCCCGGGGGGACGTGGCTGGAGAAGGTTGGGAATGCCCAGGAATGGGGCTGTGTGCCCCTGGCACTGCTCCTCCCTGCTGGCCTTGGGCACGTGTCACCTGTCCCGTGTCACTTGTCCCGTGTCACCTGTCCCGTGTCACCTGTCCCATGTCATTGTCCCCTGTCACTTGTTCCGGGCACATCCAGGCTGCCCTCAGGGGTGTGGTGGCGTGCCAGGGCACACCAGGGAGTGCCAGGGGTGGTGGCAGCAGCTCCTGTGCCAGGCACAGCTCCTGGAGCGCGGCTCTGATGTGGCACCGGGCACTGTGACACTGTCCCTGAGGTGACAGTCAGAGCTGAGACCCCCCCAGCAAGCAGGAATGTCCCCAAAATCCCCAGCAGGGCAGCCCTGCTGTCCCCTCCCTGTGTCCCTGGTGTCCCCTGGGGACAGTTCCTCTTTGTCATGGGAAATGTCCCCAGAATCCCCAGCAGCCAGCCCTGCTGTCCCCTCCTTGTCCCCCTGGTGTCCCCTGGGGACAGTTTCTCCCTGTCAGGTGGCAGAGGGGGCTTGGGGAGGAGGAAAGCTTGGGGGCTGCTCCTGTTTTCCTGCTTCTAACCTGATTTCTTCTCTCCTTTTTCTCCTCCTCTGCTTTCTAAAGAACATAGGAAGCTTCTGGCCGGTAAGTGGTGGGGCTGAATAAAAACCCCCAAATTGCCATTTTCTCCATCCACCATCAGCCTGGCTGGCTTAGTCCCTGTCATCCTCATCCCTTGGGATGTGCTGGAGCAATGGGAGCTCCTCACCTCGTGCTTGCCTCATCTTCCTCTCCATCCCCGTGTTTGCCTCATCTTCCTCTCCATTCCCGTGTTTGCCTCATCTTCCTCTCCATCCTCAGCCTCTCACCTCCACCAGCGGCCTGGGAGGGCGGGCAGGGCTCTCTGGGCTGGCACTGGGGCAAACTGGGAGCACTGGGCTGGTTGGGGCATTGCTCAGACCCAGGGAATTCCTGTCCTGCTCCTGGCTGATCTGGGGAGCTCCAGGTGTGCAGGAATTCCTTGGGAAATTGTAGGGAAAAGGAAAGAGAAGCAGGGATGGGTTTAAGGTGGAGAAGGGAGGGTTTAGATTTGATAGAATAAATAGAATCAATTTTAACAGTGAGGGTGGTAAACGCTGGCACTGGTGCCCAGAGAAGCTGGCACATCCCTGGAAGTGCCCAGGGCCAGGTTGGACAAGGTTTGGTTGCCAGAGGAGCCGAGGAGAAGGTTTTGAAACAGGGGTGCCCCAGATTTGGGGCTGGAGCTGCTCCTCTTCCCACTTGTCTGCTCACCCCAGAACTTTAGAATCATTTTTTGGAGTGAGGTGGGACGAGGCTGTGCCAGCTCAGCTGCCCCTCATTGCCAGAGGAGCTGAGGGCATTGAACCAGCCCCAGCTGTGGAGGGAGCTGGATGAAGCCGGATTTCCTCGCTGGTCCCGAGGGATGTGCTGGGAACGAGCCCCGCTCCCAGGGCATGGCCGGGGGGACACCGAGCCCGGGGACACCGAGCACGGGGACGTTTCCCGAGCCCACAGCATCCTCTGCTGGCTGCTGCTTCCCGATCCCCGCGGATCCCGGGAATCCCGGGTGCTTCCCGGGGGCGTTCCTGGTGCCAGGGGTGCCACGGCGGTGGGCGCAGGGCAGCAGCTGGGGCTGGCTGCTCCTGCCGCTCCCAGAGCTGCTGGAAAAGGGGCTGGGAGTGCTGGGAATGCCTGCTGTGCTCCGTGCAGCCCCTCTGGGTGCGATGGTGAAGGGTTGCAAGGGTCCCCGGTGTGTCCCCTGTGTGTCCCCTCCTCTGTGCGGGTCTCTGGAGCTACTCCGGGCTCTGCCCCGCTCCCTCTGGAGCTCCTGGCGGCGGGACAGGCTCGGTCAGGGCGGCAGGAGAGGCTCGGTCAGGGCAGGAGAGGCTCGGTCAGGGCAGGACAGGCTCGCTAAGGGCGGCAGGACAGGCTCGGTCAGGGCAGGACAGGCTCGCTGAGGGCGGCAGGTGGCGGTGCGAGCCCGCGGAGCAGCGCAGCTTCCCCTCCGGGCGGTGCCGGGCTCCGCTCTCCGAGCGTCGTGAGGGGACAGGGGACAGCATCGGGGGGTGTCACCGGCACTGTCCTGGCTGCTGTTGGGGACAGGGGACACACTGTGGGGTTTGTCCCCATCTCTGCCCTGCTGTGTGTCTGTCCTGGCTGCTGTTGGGGACAGGGGACGCCCTTGGGGGGTGTCACCATCACTGTCCTGCCCTGTCCCGGCTGCTGTTCTGGGGAGGGGACAGGGGACACCCTCGGAGGGTGTCACAGTCGTTGCTCTGCTCTGTCCTGGCTGCTGTGGCGTAGTGTTGGATTTGCTTGGACAAAGTTCTTCAGTGGGGGAAAAATCCTTTTTTCAGAGGCAGCGCTTATCCAGCACTCCAGGAGCGGCATGGTTTATTGGGAATGCGTTTGGGGAATGTTTCATGGGGAAAAACCCCTTTTTCTGAAGAGGCAGCACTTATCCACCACTTCAGGAGTGGCAGCGTGTATTTGGAATGCGTTTCGGGAATGTTTAACGAGAAAAACCCCATTTCTCAGACGAGGCAGCGCTTACCCAGCACTCCAGGAGTTGCAGCGTTTATTGGGAGCGCGTTTTGGGAATGTTTCCTGGGAATGGTGTGAATTACCAGCCCCACCCCTCCCCGCACACGCCAGCCCCGTCTCCCACCCCCGCTCCCTCCTCTCCCGCCGAGAGCCTTTAAAAGCTCTTTATTCCTTTAAAAGCTCTTTATTCCTTTAAAAGCTCTTTATTTCCAGGCGCTGCTCAGCGGGGAGTCAAGCTGGGTCCTGCCAAGTGTTAAATGAAATAATTAAAATCCCCGCTTTCCCCCCTCCTTCCCCAGCTCCTCTCTCCGGTAATTAGCCGGGAAAAACTGCGGGAGGGGACGGGGAAAGGGAGAAGGAGCGAGCGCCTTTCGCAGGCTCCCTCCTCCTCCTCCTCCTCCTGGCCTCGGGGAGGAAGCACGGGGCGGCTCGGCAGGCTCTGGGTGCTGTCAGATAAATCCCAATTAGCTCCCTGCCAAACAGGATTAGCGGGAAGGCAGCCAGGTGGGGAATCAGCCTGGCAACAGCAGGAGCTGCGCCTCGGAGGGCGTGACTGACAGCTGCCAATCATCTCCCCAAGCGGCAGATCGGGTTTTTTGGGAGCTGGGAGAAACGGGAAGGAGTTTAAGCTCAAGCTCAGGCTGCTGCTCCCATGGAGCAGCATATATATTCTATATATTATATATATACACATATTTACGTATATATATGATAGAATATATATATATTCTATTATATATAGAATATACATGTAGAATATATAATAAATAGTATAATATATATAATATTATATAGATATACATCTATAATATATATTCTAGATATATATAGAATATATATATCATAGATAATATATATTCTAGATATATATTACTATATATATATTATAGATATATAATAATATTATATATCTATAATATTCTCTATATTATATAGAATATATAATATTCTATATATTCCTGGCAGCTCAGGAATATATAGAATATAGATTCTATTATATATATATAATCTATATAGAATCTATATTTCTGTATTTCAGGAATTTTGGGAGAACCCCTCCCTGCTGTCCCCAGCCCCCCTGTCACCCTTCTGTCACCCTCTGGCCTGGCTGTGACAGAAATGAGGCCAGGAGCTTTGGGCTGGCCAGGGAGCACAGGGAGCCCTGGGTTCAGGGAATATTTCCAGGAGAAATTCCAGGCAGGGGATGAGGATCAGTGGGGAATGATGGATTTTCACCCTGTGAGGGGCTCCCGTGGCCACCTGTCCTTGTCCCTCCTTCCTCTGTCACAGCGGCCACGGTGGCTTTGTGCCTCCTGTCCCCTGCTGGGGCTGGCTGTCCCTGGGCGCCTGGCTGCTGCCAGGAGGAGGAGGAGGAGGAGGAAGGCCGTGGTGCAGGGGGATGATGGATGAATCCATCCCTGCTCCATCCAGAGACAAACAGCAGGCACGGGGCAGGCTCTGCACACCTGGATTGGCTCTCCCAGCTGCCCCTTCTGGAGCCAAAGGTGACTTTTATATCCTTTTTTTTTTTTTTTTTTTTTTGCCGTTATGGCCTCTTTTTGCTTGTATTATGGCTATTTTGACTTTTATGGCCTTTCTTGCTTCTGTGCCTATTTTGGCTTTTATGGCCATTTTTTTTCTCCTTTTTGCTCTTTTTATTTTTTACTTTTCTGGCCTTTTTTGCTCGGCCATCTCTTGCTGGGTTCTTCTTCCTGGCCCCCCATTCCCCAAGGACCCATCCCAAAGTGTCAAAGTGTCCAGGGAAGGGCTGGGTGTCCCTGGCTGGCCGAGGGAGCAGGTGACACTGTCCTGTCCCTGCTGTCACTGTCACCAGAGAGGTGGCAGCTGGATAGCTCTGGGGACAGGGACACTGATGGGGACCCCAAAGTCACTGTCATTGTCACCAGAGAGGTGGCAGCTGGGTAGCTCTGGGGACAGGGACACTGATGGACCCCACTGGGGTCGCAGCAGGGCAAAGGGACCCTGAGAGTGTCAGATCCCATCCCAAATTCCTGGTGTTCGGGTTTCCAGGAGGATGAGGAGCCAGCGTGTCCGTGCTGGGGCTGGGGACACAAAAGCTGCCCCTGAAAGTGGCCCCGCGGTGGCTGCAGGGGACAGAGGGGGACGTGGCTGATTTGCATGTGAAAACGGCACGGGGAGGAGGCAAAGCTCCCTCTGGGAATTGTTCCCGGCCAGGCCTGGGCCCTACCCTGGATTGCTGGGCTGGCTCTGGAACCCTGCCCTGGGCGTGTGGAGGGGACAGGGAGGGGACAGGGATGGTCACAGAGTGGTGGCAGCAGGGCAGGGCCCCGGTGGGGGCAGCGGGCAGGAATTGGGCACCTGTGTGCCCAAGGGGAGGAGGGAGGGGCTGGGATGGGAAGGATGGAAGGGGAAAACATGGGAAGGATGCAGGAGAAGGGACTGGAAGGATGCAGGAGCTGGGATGGGAAGGATTGGGGAGCTGGGACAGGAATGATGGAGGAACTGGGATGGGAAGGATGCAGGAACAGCAGAAGGCACTGGAAGGATACAGGAAGAGCAGAAGGATGCAGGGAGCGAGGCAGGTTTAAAGAGGAGCAATCTCTGGGATGTGACTTCGTTTTTTCCCCCTTTTTTCTCTGATTTTTTTCTTGGAATTGCACCTTGGGATGCTCCCAGCCCTCGGAGAGGAGCAGGGGCGTTTGTGGGGTGGCTGGGCGGCAATTTGTGCCCGTCCCACAGGGAGCTCCTGGAGGAGCGCCCTGCCCTGCTGGGGACCCCCCAGTGTCCCCCACGTGTCCCCGTGGGAGGATTCTTTAATCTCTGTGTCCCTGGGGCTGCAGGTGCATTGCCAAGGTGAGGGAAGGATTCTTGGGAGGGCTGGGAGGGGAACCTGCCCCTGGCAAAGGTTTTTGTCCCGAGTTGTTGCTTTTTGGAGGAGTGGGGAGCAGGAATTGTGAGCAGCCCCCACAGGTGCCTCGATGGAGCCGCAGCCCCCAGACCCCCAGAGGGAGAGGGGGAGCTGCTGGAGGCTGCAGGGGAAGCTGAGCTTCCCTCCCTGCTGCTGCTGCTGAGCTCGGGGAAGCCGGAGGGGCTCGGAGCAGCTGCAGCTCCCACTGCCCTCCCACACCCCACGGTGTCCATCTGTCCTGTGAGGGCCTGGAGAATCCCTCCTGGTGCTGCTGGGTGCTGCCAGCCCCTCTGCAGCACCCTCCTGCCCCGTTTTGGGGGGATAACCCAGCCCCTGGTGTGGCACTTTCCTCTCGAGGGGTTTTCCTGCAGCCCCCAGAGCCGCCCAGTCCCTCCCTGCTGAGGCAGAGCTCGGCTGTGGTGGCTGGGGAGTGACCCAGCGTGCCCTGGTGCCCTGAAAGTGCCATCCCAGCGGCAGGGAACGTTTGTGTTGTGCCAGGAATGCCGTCCTGGCACAGCCTCACCCGAGGGAGGGCAGGGCGAGCTCCTGCGTTTGTCTCTGGGGCAGCAGCGATCCCTGCCCGGGGCTGCGGCAGCGCTCCCAGCCCATTGTTGGATCTTCACCTCGCTCTGGCTTCCACCCAGCCCTGCTGGTGGCACCTTCCCCATCCATCCCTGCGGGAAGCAGGAGCAGCCGCGAGCCCGCAGGGATGGAGCAGTTCCATCCCTGCTCCTTTTTCCCGGCTGGTTTTGGGGAGTCGGTGCCGATAACATCCTAAAAAACGATAACCGGGTTTTTCCTGCTGCTCTGCCGTCCCCGGGGGTCTCTCGGGGGGCGATGCCGGCAGAGGTGCGAGCAGCCGGAGGGGCTGAGCCCCCTCCCACCCCTCCCTGCTCATCCCGGGGGGTCCTGGGGAGGCGCCCCCCGCCCTTCCCTGCGCTGCCCACGCCGTGCCCGGGCGGGGAGCGGCTCCTGCGCGACCCCCGCCGCCCCCGCTCTTTGTCTGCGCCGCGCCCCTGCGCCCCCGCTCCCCTTTGTTGGCTCGCCGGGCCCCCCCTCGCCGGGGTCGGGCCGAGGGGCGGGCGGAGGGAGGGAGAGGAGGGTGGGAAGGGAAGGAGGGAGGGAGAGGAGGGAGGGATGCGGGGCGGGGGGAGCTCCGGGCTCGCTCCGCGCTGCCGCTCCCTTGTCTGATGCTGCGCGGCGCCTTCCCCGCGCGGGGGGCGCACGGAGACCACCGGGATTAGGGATCCACCTCCCTCCCACCTCCCATCCGTCCTCCCTCCCATCCATCCTCCATCCCTCCCTCCTCGCCGCCGCTCCATGCCGCCGAGCCGCGCTCCGGCCGGGAGGCACCGGCATGTCCGAGCGGCGTCAGGCGGGCACTGAGGCGGGCAGCCGGGCCGAGCCGGGCCCCCTCCCGCCGGGCCGAGCCTCGGCTGGGTCCTGGAGAGCCGGGCTGGCCTGGGGAGGCAGCGGGGATGGAGCTGAGAGGAGCCTCGGAGGGCGAGAGGGAGCGTCTGCCTTGGGCTGAGCGCGGCGCGGCTGAGCCGCAGCCCTGAATCCTTGGGCTGCTCCCGGAATCCTGGCTGCTCCCGGAATCCTTGGGCTGCTCCTGGAATCCTTGGGCTGCTCCCGGAATCTTGGCTGCTCCCGGAATCCTTGGGCTGCTCCTGGAATTTTGGGTTTCTCCTGGAATCCTTGGGCTGCTCCTGGAATTTTGGGCTTCTCCTGGAATTTTGGCTGCTCCTGGCTGTGAGGACCTGCGGAGGGTCAGAGGCTGCCGGACGTGTCCTGGAGGAGCCGCTGGGCAGTGGAGGGAGCTCCGTGTGCCCGGAGTGAGACTGGCGTGGGTCTGAGAGGTGATGCCGGAGGATCCCAGAGATTATCCTGGAGGATCTCAGAGGATATCCCAGAGGTGATCCTGGAGGACCTGAGAGGTTGTCGTGGAGGATCTCAGCAGTTATCCTCGAAGATCCTAGAAGATATCCCAGAGGATCTCAGCAGTTATCCCAGAAGATGTACCAGAAAATCTGAGAGCTTATCCTGGAGGATCCCAAGAGATATCCCAGAGGATCTTAGCAGTTATTCCAGAGGATCTGAGAGCTTATCCCAAAGGATCCCAAGAGATATCCCAGAGGACCTGAATGATTATCCCAGAGGATCCCAGAAGATACCCCAGAGGATGTGAGAGGTTATCCTGGAGGATCTCAGCGGTTATTCCAGAGGATCCCAGAGGATATCCCAGAGGACAGCAACATTCCCAAGCCTGGCAGTGCTCCTGTGCTGTCCCTGTCCCTGTCCCAGCTCTGCTCCTGCTGTGACATTCCCACCATTCCCACCTCGGCGTGTCCTTGTCCTGCTGGGCTCAGCCACGGATTTGGAGCCCTCAGAACCAGGATTTTGGTTTCCTTTCTGGGGCATTTTGGTTTCATTTCTGGGCATTTTGGTTTGCTGTCTGTGGGCACCCACGGATTGACACCTCGGGGGCTGGCTGAGTGTCCCTGTGCCGCTGGAGCTGTCCCCAGGCTGTCCCCAAGGCTGCGCCTCTGCCATGGCACCGCCGGGCACAGAGTCCTGAAGGTGCCCCCATCCTGCTGCCAGCCAAGATGGGAACCTCTGGCAAAACCTGAACTGCCAAAAGCAGCCGGGGGCAGAGGACGGGGGATCCCTGTGAGCCTGGGGGTGACTCCGGGGCGTGTGAGAGCCCAGCATGACAGCGTGCCAGTACCCCATG
Organism: Diglossa brunneiventris; assembly: GCA_019023105.1. Classification (NCBI taxonomy): domain Eukaryota; kingdom Metazoa; phylum Chordata; class Aves; order Passeriformes; family Thraupidae; genus Diglossa; species Diglossa brunneiventris. The sequence continues at coordinate 8,117,871 of CM032373.1, forward strand.
GCGCCGGGAGCCCTGGAGCGGGACCGGCTGTACCAGCACAAGGTGTCCCTGGTGGTGAGATATTTCATGATCCCCTGCAACATCTGCCTCATCCTGCTGGCCACCTCCACGCTGGGATTCGCCGTGCTGCTCTTCCTCAATAACTGTAGGTGTCCCTGAGGGGGCAGGATGGCCACCAGGGCCACCAGCTGGGCTCATCCCGGAGCTCCTGGGGACAGTCCCGGGCTTGGGGCTGCCCTGGGGACAGTCCTGGCATTGGCAGCTCCCTGCCCCACTTTTCCCTGGCAGGGAGGAGGGAGCAGAGCAGTGAGGGCGGCTCGGCGTGGGCCAGGACAGCTCCCACCTGCTGCTGCTGCTGCTCCTGGCAGGCTCCATGCCAAATCCGGGCGGGGATGGGGGATTTGGGAAGGGCTGGTGATGACTGGGGGGATGTAAGGATTCAGGAAGGGCTGGTGATAATCTGAGGGATGTGAGAATTTGGGAAGGGCTGGAGATGATCCAGGGGGAGAGCAGGATTTGGGAAGGGCTGGTGCAGGTGATGATCCAGGGGATGTGAGGGTCTGGGAAGGGCAGGAGATGACTGGGGGGATGTGAGGGTTTGGGAAAGGGCAGGAGATGATCCCGGGGATGTGAGAATTGGGAAGAGCTGGTGCAAATAATGATCAGGGGGATGTGGGGATTTGGGAAGGGTTAATGCAGGTGACTGGGGGGGATATGAGGCTTTGGAAAGGGCAGGAGATGACTGGGGGGATGTGAGGGTTTGGGAAGGGCTGGAGATGACTGGGGGGATGTGAGGGTCTGGGAAGGGCAGGTGATGACTGGGGGGATGTGAGGGTTTGGGAAAGGCTGTGATGATTGGGAGATGTGAGATTCCCCCCAAGGTCTGGCTGTGAGCCTGATCCCTGGTGCAGCTGCGTTGGTCCCACCCTGGGTGTGGATCCAGGTATCTCTGCCAGGCTCCTGCTCCCCCTCCTCAGGCCTGGCTGTGGGGACAGCCCTGGGACAGCCCAGGCAGATCCCCCAGCCCCATTTTGGGGTGTGCAGCTCCTCCTGGGGGGGGGCTGTGCTCGGGGATGAACCCAGGCATGTCCCCAAGGAGCCTGCTGGGGTGGGGTTATCTCTGCCACAGCCCAGCCCCATCCCAAATCCCGGATTTTGGGTGTTCCCCTGCAGCCGGGGAGGGGCTTTGGAGCTGAGGGAGCTCAGCTCAGCTCCCCCCCTGCTCCATCAGGGTCCCCAAACAGAGGGGTGGCAGGTGACCCTTGCCTGGGGACCTTGCAGTTCTGCTGCCCCTCTCTCCCCCTTTTTGGGGGCTGATTGGGGGGATCTGAGGATCTGGGAAGGGCTGGTGCAGGTGATGATTTGGGAGATGTGAGGATCTGGAAGGGCTGGAGATGATTGGGAGATGTGAGGATTTGGGAAGGGCTGGTGCAGGTGATGGTTGTGGGATGTGAGGATGTGGAAAGAGCAGGGGATGATGCAGGGGCTGCAGCATTCCTGCTCTGGGCTGAGCTGCTGGCTGCATGCCCGGCTGTGTGTGGGGTGATCCACAGCAGGACCGGCCTCAGAGCCCCCGGGAGATGGGGCAGGACAGGCTGGGGCAGGTGCAGCCCTGCCAGGCTGTGCCAGAGATGCTCCCCCGGTGCCTGGGGCCGGCCCAGACTGGCTTTGGGGGATCCTGGGACCTCCTGGGAGCCAAACCTGCTCGAGGAGGGATGAAACGCCATCCCAAGGAACCCGTGACAGCTCCATCAGCACCTGGGGCTGTCCCAAACCCGGTTTTGGTGATGCTGCCTCCCCTTCCTGCTGCTCCCTCCTGCTTCCAGGAGCTCCTGGAAGTCAAACATCCTCAAGGAGGGATGAAACACCATCCCAAAAAGGGCTGGGGGCAGGTCGTGCCCAAGGAACCCATGACAGCTCCCTGGTTTTTGTTTCCTTGCAGACAAACCCAACAGTTACTTCACACAGACGCCGACGCCACCGCGGGATGGTGAGTGCAGAGTGTCCCGAGACCCTGGGGCTGAGTGTCCCCAGACCCTGGGGCTGAGGGCAGAGTGTCCCCAAACCCCTGGGGACAGCAGGAGCCACTCCTGGGCTGGCCCTTCCCTCAGGGAAACATCTCCTGACCCCACTGATTTGTGGGGATTTCATGTCCCTTCCAGCCTGGCTGCTCCCTGGGCCCTGGCAGTGCTGGAGGTGCAGGATTGGGGTGAGGAGGGAGGGCAGTGCCCCTCAGTGCTCCCATTTTCCTGGGGATGAAGGATTTGGGTGTGGAAGGAGGCAGGTGCTCCCTTTTTCCAAGGATTTTCCTGGGAATTCAGGATTTTGGTGGGCAGGGAATGCAGGAGCCCCTTAGTGCTCCCTTTTCCCGGGATTTTCCTGGCTGGAAGCAGGGAAGGGCTGCAAAAGGTGAATTTCCTGCAGCCTTGCATTTTCTCCCACCTTTCCTCTGCTTTCACAGAGAACTTTGGATTTTTTTTTTTTTGCTTTTTTGCCTTTTTTTTTTTTTTTTTTTTTTTTTTTTTTATGTGTGAGGTTCTTATCAGCTTCAGGAGCTGCTGGATGCAGGGCAGGCAAGCCCAGGCTGAGATAAAACCATCACAGGAGCTTTGTTCCCTTTTTAAAACCAGGCTTAAACCCCCTGCCTTTGCTGGCAGGCTCTTCCCCCACCTCCACGTGCACAGATAAGAGCCCAGCAAACAGAAAACAGCAGCCAATTAATAACCTGCTTGCTGCTTTTTTTTTTATTATTTTTTATTATTTTTCCCTCATTTTTGCCTCCCCTGCTGGGGTGGGGGAGAAAGGATGTGAGATAAAATGTGATTAATCTATAATTGGCCCGGGGAAAGGCATCTCGAGCGAAAAATAAACCCCCACGTGGGTGGAACTCCTTGCTCAGGCTCCAAAACATGAACAGCCCGGCCCAGGCAGATGCCAGACTTCCAAAAGATCCCAGAGGAGATGGAAAAGGGCCCGTTGTGGGGGCTGCCAGGGCTCCTGGGGGAGGATTCCTGCTGTGGGGCGTAGGAGGGGTTTTGGGGGTCAGGGGACACAGGGAGGGGATGGCTTTTGCTGGTTGTGTTCCTGGGGTAGGTTTGATGTGATTTGGGGGTCAGGGGACACAGGGAGGGGATGGCTTTTGCTGGTTGTGTTCCTGGGGTAGGTTTGATGTGGTTTGGGACGAGGCTTGAGCTGGGAGAATGCTGGGGTTTGGATGAGGTTTGCTCAGGAGCTGGGGGATAAAGGGTTGGATGAACCTGGGGGTTTGGGGAGGTCCCTTCCCTTCCCAAAGCTGGGCAGGGTCACTGTCCCACCTAACAAAGCCAGAGGTCGGGTTTGGGGTGAGGAAAGGGGCTCCTCCTCGCTCCCCACCCTGGTGATGCGATAAATATTTGAATATCGATGAGGCGGGGCTGAATATTTGAATATCGATGAGGCAGGGCTGAATATTTGAATATTGGCAGGGCAGGGCTGAATGTTTGAATATCGATGAGCAGGGCTGGATATTTGAATATTATAGGGCGGGGCTGAATATTTGAATATTGGTAGGGCGGGGCTGAATATTTGAATATTGATGAGCAGGGCTGGGCTGGGGAACAGGAGCACCAGCCCAGATGCTCTCCATGGCAACGGGCACCTCATCCAGCCCAAATTAATTAATGCTCACCCCAAATTAATTAATTAATGCCCAGCCTGAATTATTAATGCTCACCCCAAATTAATGCCCAGCCCGAATTAATTAATGCCCAGCCTGAATTATTAGTGCTCACCCCAAATTAATGCCCAGCCCGAATTAATTAATGCCCAGCCCTTCCATTCGCACTGCCCCTTTTGGGCACAAGGTTTTTTTGGCCCATATAAGTTTTTTTTGAGCACAGTAAATTTAACAGATTAAACGGGTTAAAACAACATATTCCATCTATGTGAGTAAACTGCAAACTAAATAATTTAAAGCACTCATTCAGATGAATGGGAATAATCCCATTCTTCAGTTAAATATGAAATCGATTTTTACTTTAAATTAAGAATTAGCTCTGTGTCTCAGGGCATGGCCGTGGCCATGGCCAAGCCAGCCCCAGCTCCATTCCCACTCCCCATCCCCTTCCCTCAGGATGAATCCCACAATTCCCATCCCCTGGAATTTTTACACCTCATCTGCATTAAAAAAAAACCCAAAGAGAGGGAAAGAGCAGCTCTGGGAAGTGCAGGAGAGACTCAGACTCTTCAGAAAATGATGAATCCCTTTAGATACCACTGGGAGAGGAGGAGAATCCTTTTCCTTTTGATTTCCCGGGATTTATGGGATTTATTTCGTGCTGGGGCAGGAGAGGAGGAGAGTCCTTTTCCTTTTGATTTCCTGGGATTTATCTCTGGGTTTGCAGCTCCAGAATCTCCAGGCAGTCAAAGGCAGACTCCTGGGGATTGAAGTGTAAATGAGGAGTTTGATTTTAGGATTCCTCTTTTCCCTTTTATGTAGGTCAGGCTCTGGTTCTGACGTGTGGGGGGCACTGGGAGGGGGCACGGGGGGCACTGGGGCAGGGAACACCTCAAGGAATGGATGGAGCTGCCCAGGGAAGGGGGAAATTGGATTTTAGGGAAAGGTTTGGGGTCCCCTGTGTGTGTGTGTGTGTCCCTGTGCCCCTCATGTGTTCCCATGCCCATGGGATGTCCCTGTGCCCACGGGATGTCCCTGTGCCCATGGGATGTCCCTGTGCCCCTCATGTGTCCCTGTGCCCACAGGGTGCCGGGGGATGCTCTGTGGGTTCGGCGCCGTGTGCGAGCGCAGCCCCTCGGAGCCGGGCCAGGCCTCGTGCGTGTGCAGGAAGGGTCCCTGTGCCCCCGTGGTGGCCCCGGTGTGCGGCTCCGACCACTCCACCTACAGCAACGAGTGCGAGCTGGACAGGGCCCAGTGCAACCAGCAGAGGAGGATCAAGGTGGTCAGGAAGGGACCCTGCGGTGAGTGAGGGACCCTGGTGTCCCCAGGGTGGGCAGGGACACCTTGGGGTGTGGCTGGAGGGGTGGGGACAGGGCTGGGGACACTGGGGGATCATCAGAGCTGCCTCGGGGGTCAGGAGAGTGTGGTAAGGAGGAGAAACGGTGGAGAAATGATGGAGAAATGGTGGGAAAGTGATGGAGAAATGGTGGGAAAGTGATGGAGAAATGATGGCCACGGGCTGGGCCAGGGACACCAAAGGCTGGGAAGGGAAGCTGAGGAATCACTAGCTCTGCTTTGGAGATCAGCGAACTGTGAGGAGGAAAAATTGTGGCAAATTGTCCATTGCTGCTGAATCGGGGCATTTGGAGGGATGGATTTGGGGGATATTGGCATATATTGGGGTTATTCCACAAGAGGAACGGGAGCACGTCCTGTGCCAGGCTCTCACCTGTGCTGTGTCCCCTCCTCCGTCCCTCAGGCTCTAAGGATCCACTGAAGCTGTGGAAAATTATCCAGTGCTGCTGGATTGGGGCGTTTGGAGGGATGGATTTGGGAGATCTTGGGATATATTTGGGTTATTCCACGAGAGGAACAGGACATCCCGTGCTGCGCTCTCCCCCGTTCCATGCCCTCACCCGTGTCCCCTCCTGCGTCCCTCAGGCTCCAAGGACCCGTGTGCAGAGGTGACCTGCAGCTTTGGCAGCACGTGTGTCCCCTCCCCTGACGGCCAGGGGGCCAAGTGCGTGTGTCCCTCGTCGTGCAGCGGCATCCCCGAGAGCCCCGTGTGCGGCAGCGACGGCCGCGACTACCGCAGCCAGTGCCACCTCAACAAGCACGCCTGCGACAAGCAGGAGAACGTCTTCAAGAAGTTCGATGGCCCCTGTGGTGAGGAGGGGGTTGAAAAATGTGCCTGCCCGGGGTGGGGGTGTTGGGGGAAGGAGAGGTGGGAGAGCAGAGGAGGAGGGGGCTGGAGGGTCAGAAGGGTCGGGGGGGGTGGAAAGGGGTGGTTTGGGCAGGGAAAGGGCAGAAAAGGGGTGGTTTGGGCAGGAGAAGGTCACTCTGGGCAGTGAAAGGTCACTCTGGGCAGGAGAAGGTCACTCTGGGCAGGAGAAGGTCACTCTGGCAGGGTCGCTCTGGTGACAGCTGCTGAGCCAAGAACCAGGCAGTGCCTCCTTCCCTCGGGTGTTTGTGCTCCAGCCCCGCTGACCCAGAGAGCGACTCCAGCACCGGGGTCAGCTCCTCCTGCTGCTGCCCTGCCCCTGCTTAGGGCAGGGAAATGCTGCTGCTGCCTGGCTTCCCAAAGAGATCCTGGAGCCAAAACATCCCAAACAGCTCCTGGAATCAAAATATCCTGGAGCCAAAACATCCCAAACAGCTCCTGGAATCTGAGCGTCCCAAACAGGTCCTGGAGCTGAAACATCCTGGAGTTGGAGTGTCCCAAAAGGAGCTCGAGATGGGGAAAAAGGCAGAGTTTATCCCAGTGCTGTTCCCTTTGGAAATGGGCTCAGTAAGGACTGAGTCCTTAGGAGCACAAAGGAAGATTTGGGGGCTCTTGGAGAAGGAGCAGAGCCTGGGACACCCCGGTTTGGGCAGGGAGTGACTTTGGGACACAAAGGAAGATTTGGGGGCCCTTGGGGAAGGAGCAGAAGCTGGGCAGCCCTGGTTTGGGCAGGGTTTGGGCAGGGAGTGAGCCGTGCCTCCCTCCGTGCCAGACCCGTGCCAGGCCGTGCCGAGCGAGCCGGGCCGCGTGTGCCGGGTGAATCCCCGGACGCGGCGGGCGGAGCTGCTGCCCCGGCCCGAGGGCTGTCCCCCGGGCAGGGACCCCGTGTGCGGCGACGACGGCGTCACCTACGAGAGCGAGTGCGCCATGGCCCGCTCGGGGGCCATCCGCGGCATGGACATCCAGAAGGTGCGCTCGGGGCAGTGCCAGCCGCAGGGTGAGTGCCCGCCCTCCTCCTCCTCCTCCTCCTCCTCCTCTCTTGGAGCATCCCCGCGTGCCCAGAGAGGCTGCCCAGGACACAGGCTAGAGGCTGTATTCTGTTTAAAATAGTAGTAGTTCTTTGTTCAATGTATTCATATGTTCTTTTAATAAATTATCTAATATAGAAATATATTAAAATAATTAATATAGCATCAGACGTTATATATATTTATTAATATATTAATGTTCTGTAGAATACATTATATAAAATATTAATATATTTATTTAATGTATTATTTTTACAATATAGTTTATATAATATGTAATATATTTTATATAATATATAGTACATAATATAAATCAAATATATAAAATAATAATGCTATATATAAATATAGAAATAGATAAAACAATTCTATTGTATAAAATAATTATATAAAATATAGAAATATAAAAATATATATTATATACAATATAATATATTAATCATATTATATAATACAATATGTAGGTACACATAATAAATATATATACAATACATTATATATAAATATATAATTAGTATAATTTATTATAATACACTATATATTAATATAAAAGCCTAAACTTGAGGCATCAGTCCAGTACCTGAAAAATATTTTAAAAATTGCTAAAGCATCAGTACAGAACCTGAAAAACATTAGAAAAAATACTAAAGCGTCAGTATGGAACATGAAAAATATAAAAAAATACTAAAGAAAAATACTAAAGCAACAGTTCAGAACCTGAAAAATATTTTTAAAAAGTACAGAACCTGAAAAAATATAAAAAAAAATCATAGGGAACCTGGAAAACATAAAAGCCCCACTAACCCCTCTGCGTGCCCTGTCCCGCAGACCAGTGCCCGGAGCCGTGCCGGCTGGGCGCGGTGTGCCTGAACCGGCGCGGGGCCGCGCGCTGCTCCTGCGAGCGCATCGCCTGCGACGGCGCCTTCCGGCCCCTGTGCGCCCGCGACGGCCGCACCTACGGCAGCGACTGCCAGCGGCGGCGCGCGGAGTGCCTGCAGCAGCAGCACATCCCCACCCGGCACAGCGGGCCCTGCGGTGAGCGCCGCGGCGGAACCCAGCGGGGCCACACGGCTGGGGTCGTGCGGGGGCGGCGGGCACCGAGTTGGCCCACAGGGGTGGTGTCATGTAGGGGTGGTGGTCCCCAAGTTGGCCCACAGGGGTGGTGTCATGTAGGGGTGGTGGGCCCCAAGTTGTCCGGTAGGGTTGCTGAGCCCCAAGCTGTCCCACAGGGGTGATGGTCCCCAAGTTGTTCCACAGGGATGGTGGGCCCCAAGTTGTCCCATGCTGTCCTCTGGGGATGCTAGTGCCTCCTGTCCTGTAGGGGTGGTGGGCCCCAAGTTGTCCTGTAGGGATGGTGGTCCCAAGCTGTCCCACAGGGGTGATGTCCTGTAGGGGTGGTGGTCCTCAAATTATCCCGTGGGGATGGTGGTCACCAAATTGTCCCATGGGGGTGCTGTCCTATGGAGATGCTGGTCCCCAAATCTTCCCACAGGGATTCTGGTCCCCAAATTGTCCATGGGGATGCTGTTCCCTCCTGTCCTATAGGGATGTTGGTCCCCAGATTGTCCTGCAGCGATGCTGTCCCATGGGGATGCTGCTCCCCCTCCCACCCCTGGCCCTCCCAGCGCTCTCCAGGCAGGGTGGCACGCCGAGGGCTGCAGTGGGTGCCACTGAGCAAGCCCTGGGCTCAGCCTGGCCCGTCCCTGCCCCGTGTTTCTGTCCTTCCAGCAGCCCTGCTGTGTGCACGTCTGGCTGTCCTGCTCCTGTCTCTGTCTGCTGTGTGACACAGGGGACACCCATCCGTGTGTGAACCACTTGTCTGTGACCTCCTGCTGGTTTCTGTCCCTCCCCAGCACGTTCCCCTCCACCCATGCCATCCATTGCTCCTGTCAGGGTAGTGCCAGTCTCCAAACCCCATCCATGCTCTCCCTTCCATGCCTGCTTCTCTCCACCAGGAACTCTTCCCTCTGTGCCCTCTGTGGAGCTCTCACCGTGTCTTTGTCTCGTCTCTAGGAGAAGCTCCCCCATGGACCTTTCTCAGGAGGATGGGATAGGATGGGGCTTTGGATCCTTAGGAGTGCCCAGGTGTGAGGTTCTCCCCCTGGGAAGTGCAGGAGGTTAAAGCAGCCCCTGCACTCATTTGGATGAGTTACAAGTTGTTCATTCCGGCTCAGTTTGGGTTTTTCCCACCTCTGGAACTGCGTCCTGTTCTTTCAAGCTGATGTTTGATCAGGTATCAGCTGGGCTGAGCCTCCTGAAGTGCTTGGCAATCAGGATCCCACGCTGGGGATGTATTTTGTTGGCTTTGTGCTCCTGCTAGAGGATTTCGAGGCTGCCAGACCCAGCTGCTGGAAAAGAATTTGTCAGGCTCCCAAAATCCCACTCAGAATAATCACAGCTGTTATTTTTAAGCATCCATTTTTCTGTATTCCTTGGGGGAAAGGCTGGGAGTCAATTCCCCAGGTTTTCCCTGTGGGAAGGGCTGTGATCCCATCAGGGGGGATTTTTTGCACCACTGGCTAGAGGGTTGTATTCTAGAGGCTAGAGGCTGTATTCTTTCTAAAATAGTGGTAGTTGTTTGCTAAATGTATTAATATGTTCTTTTTAACAGATTATTTAATATATCAATATAAAAGATATATTAACATAGATTATATTATTATAAATGATGCATTTTATATAATATATAATATTAAATATAGAAAAACATAATTGTATTATAATATATAAATATAAGAATATAGAAATACACGTTATACAATATATTAATTATATTATATATTATATTAATCAAATATATAGAACCTGGAAAACATAAAAAAATTCCACTAAAGCCTCCCCCTCCCCTGTGCCTCCTTGAGAGGCTGAAAATTCCCAAATTTCTGGGATGAGCAGGGAATTCACGCTGCTCTGAGCATCAGCCACGCATCATTTCCACCGTGTTCTGTGGAAAAAGGCCAGGAGCAGCAGGGTGAGGTCCTGGTGCACCTGCCATTCCTCCCTCCACCTCCCTCTCCTTGATTTCAGCTCCCCTCCCTCCTGCCCAGCACGCATCTGCTTCCAGGAGCTGCATCCTGGTGGGACACGAGCAAAACTGGGGGATGAATCAAAACCAGGGCTCTGTCTGCCAGAACCGGGGCTGCAGAGTGCCTGTGACAGCTCCAGGCAGCCCTGGAGCCCATCCCCAGGAGGTGTGAGCAGATTTTTTTAGCCCTGTCAGCTCTGGAAAGGAAAAGGAGAAGCTCTGAGCTCAGAGCTGGGGAGCTGCTCCGTGCCTGGGAGCTGTGGGAATGCAGAGCTGGGGAAGGGCTTGGCAGCGTTTTAACCCCTCACAAGCACCTGCCTGACAAACCCTGAGCTCTCCTGCCTTTTCCAGCAGCCAGGCCAGGGAGGCAAAGCCAAACAAAACCATCCAAGCCATTAAAAGGGAAGAAAGTGATTGGAAGAACAATTGGAAAGTACATCACACGGGAATTTCTATTTTGTAGCTTGCTGTTAAGAGCTCGCTTGTTTGTTTGTTTTCAGCTCAGGTCTTCATTCAAAACCAAGTTTTGCAATTTCAGTTGGTAAAATAGTAATTCTTGATAAGCATTCACTATCAAATTTCTTGGTTTGAGTCCTTCTGGGTGCTGCAGCTCAGAAAGAAGGGATGGGATGAGGCTGATGTGGCCAGGAGCGAAGGAAAGAAGGAAGGAAGGTGTCTGTGGTTGCATCTGTCTTTTCCTCTCTCTGCTGTCCTCTCTTTCTCTCTCTCTCTCTTTCCTCTTTTGTCTGTGTCTTGTGTTTTACAGTGTTGCCTGTGTGGAGGAAGGAATTCTGTCCTGGCACCACCCTCCTGCTCCCTGCCCGGACACCTCTGCTGGGAGCTCGCCTCTGCCCCTGCTCCATGGCCCCCTCTCACTGCTCCCACCTGGCTCTAGCTTGGCCTGAGAGCCCCCCAGGATGGAGAGCTTGCCCCGAGAGCCCCCCAGGATGGAGAGCTTGCCCCGAGAGCCCCCCAGGATGGAGAGCTTGCCCCGAGAGCCCCCCAGGATGGAGAGCTTGCCCTGGCCTTTGTCCCATCCCTGGCCCCAAACCCTGCTGGAGTGGAAATTGCTCTTGCCCGGTGCTCGCTGTGCCCTCCAGGCAAAGGAGAGTGGGAGCAGAGGTGGGTGCTGGGAGCCCCCCACTCCTCAGCCAGCCCCTCCCCAGGGCTGCTGCATCACTCTGGACTGCTCCTGGTTAATTTTCCCCTCTCCTTCTGCTCCCAAATGACCCCCATGGCTTCCCCAGATCCTCCTGCCTGGAGTTCTGCCTGCCCAGCATTGCCCCAGCTGTGCTGCCCCAGCTGTGCTGTGTGTCCTGCTTGTCCCCTGTCCCAGCCCAGGGCTCCTTCCCAGCTCCCTCTGCCAGGCTCACAGGAGCTGTGTCCTTGTGCCTGAGGCTGGGGACAGAGCTGTGTCCGTGTGCCTGAGCTGAATTTGGGGACAGAGCTGTGTCCTTGTGCCTGAGCTGAATTTGGGGACAGAGCTGTGTCCGTGTGCCTGAGCTGAATTTGGGGACAGAGCTGTGTCCTTGTGCCTGCTGTTGGGGACAGAGCTGTGTCCTTGTGCCTGAGGTTGGGGACAGAGCTGTGTCCTTGTGCCTGAGCTGTCCCCTGTCCCTGTTCCTTTGCAGACCCTGGCTCTAGGCCGGGCCTAGGTAGGCAGCTCCTGCTCCAGGCCCTTCCTGGCTGCCTGGCACAGGGTGCCACAGAGGTGCCACCACTGTGCTGCTGGCAGGGGAGGTGCCCAGGGCCACTGCAGAGGGACCTTGCCCAGCTCTCTGCCTCGTTGCCAGGGCTGTGCTGTGTCTGCTGTCGCTCCATCTCCTCCAGGCTGCATTGTCTGTCCCCACCTGTGTCCTTGTCCTGTGTCCTTGTCACTGTCCAGCCCAGGTGAACCCCGTGGTGTCCTTTCCTTGTCCCAGAGGGTCACAGGGCAGTGCTGGCTCTGTCCCCAGCAGCACAGCCACTCCTTCCTCAGCTCCTGGGTGCTGGGGGGGTTCCTGGTTGGGAGCTGGGGTGAACCCCTGGGGTGTCCCTGCCAGCACAGAGTGGGACACGGGCTCTGCTCTCACTTTGTCACCGCTGGGCATCCCCCAGGGGAGGTGGCACTGCTGGGCTGGGCCCTGCATCCAGGGGGAATCCCCAATCCCTGGAGTTCCTTCCCGAGGGCTGGGCTGAGGGAAGGACACAGGGTGTCCCCATCCTGCCCCACAGCAGCTCCCTGGGAAGAGGAGGGAAGAGAATGGGGTGAGGGATGAGCAGCGTGGTGGAACCAGGCGTGTCCTCCCCAGCCAGCTCCTCCTGGGGAGCCCCGGGAGCTTTTCAGGGAGCAGGGGGATCCCAGGGAAGGGAGCAGGGGGATCCCAGGGAAGGGAGCAGGGGGATCCCAGGGAAGGGAGCAGTGGGATCCCAGGGAAGGGAGCAGGGGGATCCCAGGGAAGGGAGCACTGAGATCCCAGGGAAGGGAGCAGGGGGATCCCAGGGAAGGGAGCACTGAGATCCCAGGGAAGGGAGCAGGGGGATCCCAGGGAAGGGAGCACTGAGATCCCAGGGAAGGGAGCAGGGGGATCCCAGGGAAGGGAGCAGTGGATCCCAGGGAAGGGAGCAGTGGGATCCCAGGGAAGGGAGCAGGGGGATCCCAGGGAAGGGAGCAGGGGGATCCCAGGGAAGGGAGCACTGAGATCCCAGGGAAGGGAGCAGGGGGATCCCAGGGAAGGGAGCAGGGGGATCCCAGGGAAGGGAGCAGGGGGATCCCAGGGAAGGGAGCAGTGGATCCCAGGGAAGGGAGCAGGGGGATCCCAGGGAAGGGGGCAGTGGATCCCAGGGAAGGGAGCAGTGGATCCCAGGGAAGGGAGCACTGAGATCCCAGGGAAGGGAGCAGTGGATCCCAGGGAAGGGAGCAGTGGATCCCAGGGAAGGGAGCTTTTCAGGGAAGCAGTGTGGATCCCAGGGAAGAAGGGAGCTGGTTTTCAGGCAGCAGTGGATCCCAGCAGTGAGCCCTCCCTGTGGGAGCTCTGTGGAGGTTCTGCCAGTGCTGCTGCTGCTCGCGTTTCTGGCCAGGGGACGCGGTGGCCATCCTGTCCCTGTCCCCGTGCCCATCCCTCACCTCTGCCAGGCGCGGGGGCCGTGCTGAGCCGGGCGTGGCAGGGTGGCAGGAGGGCACAGAGCCCAGCAGCTCTGACAGCCCCCTCAGGCTCACGGGGCGGGCAGGTGCCCCATTGGGACGCTGTCACATCCCGCCCCGTGCCAGCCGTGCCATCCCTGTCCCCTGCAGACCTGGGCGCTCCCAGCCCCTGCCTGAGCGTGGAGTGCTCCTTCGGGGCCACGTGCGTGGTGAAGAACCAGGAGGCCGTGTGCGAGTGCCAGCAGCAGTGCCAGGGCCGCTACGACCCCGTGTGCGGCACCGACCGGCGCAGCTACGGCAGCGCCTGCGAGCTGCAGGCCATGGCCTGCCTGCTGCAGAGGGACATCGGCGTCAGCCACAAGGGGCCCTGCGGTGAGACACGGCCGGGTCAGGGGGGACATCGGCGTCAGGGACAGGGGGCCCTGTGGGGAGACATGGCTGGGGTGAGGGGGGACACTGGCGTCAGCCACAAGGGGCCCTGCAGTGAGACACGGCCGGGGTGAGTGAGGGGGGACACTGGCGTCAGGGACAGGGGGACCTGCGGTGAGACATGGCTGGGGTGAGGGGGGACACTGGCATCAGGGATGGGGTCCTGTGGGGAGACATGGCTGGGGTTGTGGTGGTGGTGGCTGTGTCCTCAAAAGGGACATCAGGGTGAAAAACAAGAGGCTCTGTGATGAGATTTGGGGTTTGTTTTGCTGTTCGTGGTCTGTGTCCTTCAGAGGGACTTGAGGGTCAAGGACAAGGGGCCCTGATGTGAGATTTGGGCTGGGGTTGTTGTGTTGTTGTTGTTGTTAGCCTGTGTGTGTCCTCAAAAGGAACACCAGGGTGAAGGACAAAGGATGTGAAGAGATTTGGGCAGGGAGATTATTTGTTGTTAAAGAAAACCTCCAGGGCGGGATAAAAACCTTCTGGTTGGGATAAAATCCTCCAGACAGAATAAAACCCTCCAGGCCAGGATGAAAATGGCCAGGCTGGGATGAAAACCTCCTGGTTGGGATAAAAACTTCCTGGTTGGGATAAAAACCTCCAGGCCGGGATAAAAAACACCAGTCCAGGGTAAAAACCAGAGTAAAAACCTCCAGGCCAGGATAAAAACCTCCAGGCCAGGATAAAAACCCTAGTCCAGGATAAAAACCCTAGTCCAGGATAAAAACCAGGATAAAAACCTCCAGGCCAGGATAAAAACCAGGATAAAAACCCTAGTCCAGGATAAAAACCAGGATAAAAACCCTAGTCCAGGATAAAAACCAGGATAAAAACCCTAGTCCAGGATAAAAACCAGGATAAAAACCTCCAGGCCAGGATAAAAACCTCCAGGCCAGGATAAAAACCCTAGTCCAGGATAAAAACCAGGATAAAAACCTCCAGGCCAGGATAAAAACCAGAGTAAAACCCACCAGGCCAGGATAAAAGGCCAACAGCAGGAACTGAGCAGGGGGTTGGTGCCTCCTCCTCCCCCATGCCAAGGCAGCAGCTGCTGTGTGCAGGAGAAAAGCAGGAAAAGCACCTTGGAGCCAAATTCCTGGTGAAATGACTGGCAGGGAGGGAGGGAGGTGTTGGGAGGGGAGGATGAATCAGTGAATACCCAGGAGTCAGGGGATGTGCTTGCTGCTGTCTCCTGCAAGGAGGGAGAGCTGCTTGGAGAGGGTTTTTTTTTAATACAAAATCAAGGTTTTTCTGTGCCCCCAGAAAAAGCCTAATGTGAAGCTCAGAACTACACATGAAAGCAGCACGGAATCTGAAAAATAGAAAAGCCAAAACCTGAGGCATCAGTACGGAATCTGAAAAATAGAAAAGCCAAAACCTGAGGCATCATTCCCTCCCCTTTAGAGGCTCGACAAGGCCTTTACCTTGTCGAGTCCCTATTCTAAATAGTTCCTAATAATAGGAAAAAATATAGTGACATTATATAAATATTAATATAAAATATAAATATATAAAAGATCATATTTCTAGTAATAGCTAATAATAGGTATTTAATAACAGATTGTGGGGAAGTTGTCAGACAATCTGTGCCTGCCTCATCCCTGGGAGCATCTGGGTTGAAGAGCAGAAGGTGTCCCTCAAAAATGAGCTTTAACTCCAACCCAGACAATTTATATAAAAATATATACAAATATAATAGTATTTCCTAGTAATAGCTAATAATAGGTATTTAATAACAGATAGTGGGGAGGTTGCCAGAGAATCTGTGCCTGCCTCATCCCTGGGAGCACCCCGGTTGAAGCGCCCTCGAAAATGAGCTTCACCTCCACGCCCAGCCCCCAGAGCTGCTCTAACTGTGTTTTTTGCCCTGCCGTGGCCAGAGCCGTGCGGGAAGTGCCAGTTTGGTGCCATCTGTGAGGCCGAGACGGGGCGCTGCGTGTGCCCCACCGAGTGCGTGCCCTCGGCGCAGCCCGTCTGCGGCAGCGACGGCAACACCTACAGCAGCGAGTGCGAGCTGCACGTCAGGGCCTGCACCCAGCAGAGGGACATCCTGGTGGCTGCCCAGGGCCACTGCAGTGAGTGTCACAGTGTCCCCTTTGTCCCCCATCTTTGCCCCTGTGTCACCGATGCTCGGCCCTGTGCGCATTTGGTCGCTCTCACGCCCTGCCTGAGCGATTTTCCCTTTTACCTGGGGGATAATTGGGTGTTTCCAGGCTCTCCAGCAGCTTTGGTTTGGTTTCCCCCTCCTCGCTGGAAGTGCCCCCCGTGTTATTTGTCTGAGCCAAGCAGAGAAATTGGATTAATGTCCGTGGGGCCAGGGTAGGAATTAGGATAAAAATGTGTTAACAGCCAGCAGCAGAAGTGAGAGCAGAGCTGTGTTTGATCCCCTCCCTCCCCTCCATCCCCTGGGGTCAGTTCCTCTTTGTTCCTGCTTTCCTCCCCACTCCCCAGCCCGGGGAGCTGTCTGGGCTAATTTCTTAATGAATTAAAAGCCCTGCTCAGCTCCTTCATTATTACAAAAGCTGTGATGATGATTTCAGCCTCATACAAACCTGTCCAGCTGGGCTGAGACTCCCCAACAATTCGGGGGAGGATGGCTGAGGGTGGCAGCTGCCTCCCAGAGTAAATGATGAAATGGGATTTTTTTCCCTCCAGAAAGAGCTGCTGGGAATCCAAAATACTCGGGGTGGGCACCCAGTTTGCACGGATTAAATAAGGAATAACAAATTAATAATGAATTAATAATGAATTAATAACGATAACGGCGCGAGCTCTGTGACAGCACCCTGGTGGCCACGGGAGCCGCCCGGGGTGGCTGAGAGTGTCCCTCCCTGTGGCGCAGAGTCGTGCGGCGGCTCCGTGTGCTCCTTCGGGAGCCGCTGCGTGGCCGGGCAGTGCCTGTGCCCGCGCTGCCAGCGCCAGCCCCCGGCCCCCGTCTGCGGCACCGACGGCGTCACCTACGACAGCCCCTGCCAGCTGCAGGAGGCCTCGTGCCAGCTGCAGAAGAGCATCGAGGTGGCCAGGATGGGACCCTGTGAGGACGGTGGGTTGGTCTTGGTTCTGCAGGGGAGGGAGGAGGGAGGGCAGCTTCACTTGCTGTGCCCTGTGAGACCCCAGACCCCTCAGAGCATCCCCTCTGTGCCCTGTGAGACCCCAAACCCCTCAGAGCATCCCCTCTGTGCCCTGTGAGACCCCAGACCCCTCAGAGCATCCCCTCTGTGCCCTGTGAGACCCCAGACCCCTCAGAGCAGCAGGTCCTGTGCCAGCCATACTTCCCTCACTGTCCCACTCTGTGCCCTGTGAGACCCCAAAAAACCCCTAAAACAGCAGGTCCTGCACCATCCACACTTTTCTGCTGCCCCTCCCTGCCCTGTGAGACCCCAAACACCCCAAAACAGCAGGTTCTATGCCAGCCATGCTTCCCTCGCTGCCCCTCCATGCCCCAAAGGACCCCCAGCACCCCCGGTCCTGTGCCAGCCCCCTTCTAATTCCAACCCCCATTCCGCTATCCCACTTTTTTCCAGTTCTATCCAAACTGCTTTGGTCACTTCCAGAGATCCAGGAGCAGCCACAGCTTCTCTGAGCACCCTGTGCCAGAGCCTGCCCACCCTCACAGGGAGGAATTTTTCCCCATATCCCACCTAAATTTCCCAGTTTTCAGTTTGAAGCCATTCTTCCTTATCCTGTCTCTGCATCCCATGTAAATTTTCCCCTTTTTTTTCCCTATATCCCAGCTAAATTTCCTGATTTTCAGCTTGAAGCCATTCCCCCTTGTCCTGTCTCTGCATCTCCTGTAAATTTTCCCTTTTTTTTTCCCTGTATCTCACCTAAATTTCCTGGTTTTCAGCTTGAAGCCAATCTCCCTTGCCCTGTCTCTGCATCTCATGTAAATTTTCCCTCTTTTTTCCCTATTTCCCCCCCAAAGTCAGGGTTTTCAGTTGGAATCCAATCTCCCTTGTCTTGTCTCTGAATCCTGTGTAAATTTTCCCTCTCCAGTGCCATCCCTGGCCCCTGGCAGGGGTTTGGTCCTGGATGATTTTTAAGTTCCCTTCCAACCCATCCCATCCCACGGCTCTGTTGCCTCAGCAGAGCTCCAGGGAAGGTTTTGGGGTCGGCTTGGTGAGCCTAAAAATAAAAACCCGCCGAGTTTTCCCACTCAGGGGAAGCTGTGGGCTCCTGCTGGCACAGGGAGGGAGCTGGGGGTGCCTGGCACACGTGGGGGAGGACGTCAGAGCAGGGCAGAGCTGGGGCAGAGGGAGAAGACAGAGCAGGGTGTTTGATCACAGCCCTGCTCGGGGGATTTCAGGTTGCTGTCCCTCCTCAGGCAGAGCCTGAATAATTCTGTGTGTAATGCCACAGCCCAGCCTTTGATCACGCCAGAAAAAGGGCCAGGTTCCCCTTCCCCCATCCCTTTTCCCCTTCCAGCAGCCTTTGAAATCAGTCACATCTCTGCTGCTGCTGCTGCAGCTCATCCTGCAGAGCTCCAGGGAGTTCAGTCCTCTCCCAGCCCCAAATCCCAGCCCCAAATCCCAGCCCTTCCCCAGCTCCACGTCACCCACAATCTCCCTGTGCACACTTTGGGGTGTTTATTTGGGATTTTGGGTCCTGCACAGTTGGGATTTTTGTTCCTGTTTAACTGGGATTTTTGTTCCTGTTTAACTGGGATTTTGGCTCCTGTTTATTTGGGATTTTTGTTCCTGCATAACTGGGATTTAGTTTTCTGAATAACTGGGAATTTGGGTCCTGCACAATTGGGATTTAGGTTCCTGTATAACTGGGATTTTGGCTCGTGTTTATTTGGGATTTTGGGTCCTGTTTATCTGGGATTTAGTTTCCTGTTTATTTGGGATTTTGGGTCCTGCACAGTTGGGATTTAGGTTCCTGGATCAAGGCATGGAGTAGAATAAAAGAAATAATTACTTTTGTAGAGTGTTTTAGCAAGAGGAGGAACCTCTTCCCCCTAACTCAAGTTTTCCTCTGTAAAATCTTTGTTATTTTACTTTTTATTAAACCTTTTCCTATTTCCAACACAACCTCCAATAATCCTGCACCATCCCAAGCAGCAGAACTGTTTCCAGTGTAGCAAATTCACCTTAAATCTCGTAAAACCAAGCTCAGGGATTAAACCCCTTCTCTCTGTGTGCCCAGAGTGTGGCTCGGGGGGCTCGGGGGATGGCAGCGAGTGCGAGCAGGAGCCAAGCTCGGGGATTAACCCATTGCATCCCTGTGCCCAGAGTGTGGCTCGGGGGGCTCAGGGGATGGCAGTGAGTGCAAGCAGGAGCCAAGCTCAGGGGATAAATCCCTTCCTTCCCTGTGCCCAGAGTGTGGCTCGGGGGGCTCGGGCTCGGGGGATGGCAGCGAGTGCGAGCAGGAGCGCTGCCGCCACTTCGGGGGCTGGTGGGACGAGGACGCCGAGGACGAGCCCTGCGTCTGTGACTTCACCTGCGTGGCCGTGCCCCGCAGCCCGGTGAGCCCTGCCCTCCTTGTGTCCCCTCCCCTGGGCGGCACAGCCCTGCCGGGGGCTGCCCTGAGCTGTGCCCTGGCCCTGCTGCTGGCAGGTGTGTGGCTCTGACGGTGTCACCTACGGCAATGAGTGCGAGCTGAAGAAGACGCGGTGTGAGAAGCGCCAGGAGCTCTTTGTCACCAGCCAGGGAGCCTGCCGGGGTGAGTCCCCTGGGGAGGCCACTCCTGCTTCTGGGGGTGTCCCCTGGGTGTGTCCCTGGGTGTGTCCCCTCAGAGAAGCCATGCTCTCCCTGCTGGGTGTGTCCCTGGCTGTTTCCCCTCAAGGAGGCCACTCCCCCCTGTTGGGTGTGTCCCCAGGTGTGTCCCCTCAGGGAGGCCACTCCCCCTTCTGGGTGTGTCCCTTGTGGAGGCCACACCCCCTCTGGGAGTGTCCCTGGGTGTGTCCCCTGGAGAGGCCACTCCCCCTGTGGGTGTGTCCCTGGGTGTGTCCCTTGAGGGAAACCCACCTGGCTGGGGGTGTCCCGGAGTGTGTCCCCAGGTATATCCCTTGAGGGAGACCACTCCCTGGGTGTGTCCCCAGTTGTGTCCCTGGGTGTGTCCCCTGAGGGAAGCCACCCCTCCCTGCTGGCTGTGTCCCCAGCTGTGTCCCTGCTGTCCTTTCCCTGGGAATAAGCAGGAATTGCTCTCAGGGGCCACCCCCTGTCCCTGTGCTCTGCTGTCCCCTGTCCCGGGCCTCCCCTGCAGTTCCCAGCATCTCCAGGAGGATTTATGGGAACGCTGTGGGATCCCGGGTGCCAAGGTGACCCTTGTGTCCCTGTCCCCCCCCTGCAGCCCTGGCCACCACCCCGCCACCCCTGCTGGTCGTGCACTGCAGCCAGAGCGTCTACGGCTGCTGCCCCGACAACGTCACCCTGGCGCTGGGCGTGGGAGCTGCGGGATGTCCCAGTGAGTGCCACCCCCGGGGACACCAGGGGACCCTCGGGGGGCCGGAGGGAGGATCTGGGGTGCTGTCCCCGCGAGATGAAGCTGGACCCTCCCCAGATGTAGGAGTGTGGGATACTCAGGTTGGAAAAGCCCTTCTGAGCTGCAGCACCGCTGTGGTCACAAGATCCTGTCCCCAAGTGTCACATGCCACCCCTGAGCCACATGCTCAGGGTTTTGATCATTTCCAGGGTTGGTGATTCCATTGCTTCCCTGGGCAGCCCATTCCAAACCCTGACCACTCTTCCAGTGAGCAAATCTTCCCAAATATCCAACCTGAACCTCCCCTGGTGAAACTTTTCCTCTGGTCCTGTCCCTTGTCCCTGGGAGAAGGGACTTGACCCCTCCTGCCCCACAACCTCCCACTGATGATCCTCCAAATCCCTGAGCCACCTCCCAGGCCTCAATCCCTTGGGAATGCAGGAGGGGACACTTTGGGTGTCCCCAGAGGTGCCTCCAGGGCCTTGGTGCCTTCAACCCATTACTGGGCTCAGGCATTTTCACCTTCCAGAGTGACCTGAATATTCCATGGAGGGAAGTGTGTCACCTGGGACCTTCCAGAGGCCCAGTGGCAGCTGGGTGACCCCCTGTGCAGGCTGAGCTGGCCAGGGGCTCATTAATATTTATTCACTAATTACCCAAGCCAGCAGGAGCGTTTTGAAAGGCTCTGAACAGCTGAGGCTGTGGCTGCCTGATGGGGGAAACATCAGCCCTTGGAGACACAGCTCCAGGGTGGGGTAATGCTGAGCAGGGAGAGCTGGATAATGGGGGAAAAACAGCTGGATAATGGGAGAAAATCAGCTGGATAATGGAGGGAAAAGGAGCTGAAAAATGGGGGGAAAGCAGCTTGGAGAATGGGGGAAAAAACAGCTGGAGAATGGGGGAAAGCAGCTGGAGAATGGAGGGAAAAACAGCTGAAAAATGGGGGGAAAGCAGCTGGAGAATGGGGGAAAGCAGCTGGATAATGGGGGGAAAGCAGCTGGAGAATGGGGGAAAAAACAGCTGGACAATGGGGGAAAGCAGCTGGAGAATGGGAAAGGCTGCGGGAGCTGTGGGGGTGTCCCCAGGGGGATGCTCCAGGGGACAGGAACATTTCCATCGCTCTGGCAGGGATGATCTTTGGGTTTTCTGGTGGAAATTCTGCCCCCCAGTCCATGGAATCCATGGAATCCTTGGAATCCATGGACACAGCTCCCGAGGATTGATGTTTCCAGTGGAAATCCAAGCCCCAGTCCCTGGACACAGATGCCACCAGTCCGTGTCCCCCCATGTCCCATCTGTGTCCCTCACCACTCAAGGAGCAGTTTGAGCCCCCTGGGCCAGGTTTATCCATGGACTTTCCCTTTCCCTGCCCTGGGGTGTCCTCACCCCCTCCCCGCTGCTCCCCAGGTGTCCTTTGGTCCCTTTGTGCCCCTCCCTGTCCCTTTCTGTCCCTTTCCCACTGGGACAAGGACAGCGCCTGGCTGTCTATCTTTGGCTGCCTCCCCTCCATCAAGCTGCTCGTTAATGAATTAATAATCACCCTCTAATTGCTTCCTTCCCCTTTGATGTTAATGAGAGACGAGCTCTTGATGTCATCGAGCTCCTGGTGACAGCCTGGGGGCTGATGGAGGAGAGCAGCTGGTGGCACAGGGCGGTGACACGGGTGTCCCCTGCGTCCCTGTCCTCAGGCACGTGCCAGTGCAACCCCTACGGCTCCTACGGTGGCTCCTGTGACCCGGGCACGGGGCAGTGCTCCTGCAAGCCTGGCGTGGGCGGCCTCAAGTGCGACCGCTGCGAGCCCGGCTTCTGGAACTTCCGCGGCATCGTCACCGACGGCCGCAGCGGCTGCACCCGTGAGTGACGGGGACAGGGACAGCGAGGGGACACTGCTGGG
Source organism: Diglossa brunneiventris (assembly GCA_019023105.1). Classification (NCBI taxonomy): domain Eukaryota; kingdom Metazoa; phylum Chordata; class Aves; order Passeriformes; family Thraupidae; genus Diglossa; species Diglossa brunneiventris. The sequence continues at coordinate 8,139,673 of CM032373.1, forward strand.
GGACAGGGTGTCACCCGTGAGTGACAGGGACAGGGATGGCGAGGGGACACTGCTGGGGGACAGGGTGTCACCTGGGAGTGACAGGGACTGGGGACACTGCTGGGGGACAGGGTGTCACCCGGGAGTGACGGGGACAGGGACAGCGAGGGGACACTGCTGGGGGACAGGGTGTCACCCGGGAGTGACGGGGACTGGGGACACTGCTGGGGGACAGGGATGGGGCACCCCCTGAATGACAGCAAAGGGACACTGCCCTCGAGAGGGACAGGGTGTCACCCATGAGTGACAGTGAGGAGACACCTGAGTGACAGGGATGAGGCACCCCATGACTGGGACAAGGGTGTTACCCCCTGAGTGACAGTGAGGGGACACTGCCCATGGGTGGGACAGGGGTGGGACGATGCCCTGACAGGGGTGGGACACTTCCTGAGTGACAGGGATGGCACATCACTGTCCCCCTTCCCCCATGGCTGCCAGGACCCCTTCCCCCTTTCCCACCCTGTAACTGCATTTTCCTCTTTCCCACCCCATAACTGTGTTCTTTCCCCCTTTCCCACCCCATAACGCATTTCCCCATTCCCCACCCCATAACTGTGTCTTTCCCCCTTCACCACCCCATAACTGTTTTCCCACCCCACAATTCTGTTCTTTCCCCTTTCCCACCCCATGACTGTGTTTTTCCCACCCCATGACTCTGTTTTTTCCCCCTTTCCCACCCCATGACTGCTGTCCCCCGTCCCCACGCCGTGCCCTGTCCCCGTTGCAGCGTGCCACTGTGACCCCGTGGGCTCGGTGCGGGATGACTGCGAGCAGATGTCGGGGCTGTGCTCCTGCAGGACGGGCATCACGGGCACGAAGTGCACCCAGTGCCCCGACGGCAGCAGCCTGGGCACCGCCGGCTGCCACAAGGGTGAGGGGCTTTGGGGTTTGGGTCCTGGTTGTTTGAGGGTTTGGGTCCTATTTATTTGGAGTTTTTGGTCCTGTTTATTTGGGGTTTGGATCCTGGCCATTTGGGGTTTGGGGTCTTGTTTATTTGGGGGTTTGGGTCCTGCTTATTTGGGGTTTGGGTCCTGCTTATTTGGGGTTTGGGTTCTGATTATTTGGGGTTTTGGGTCCTGCAGCACTGAGGGTTTCTGTCCTGTTTATTTGGGGGTTTGGGTCCTGGTTATTTGGGGTTTTGGGTCCTGCATAACTGGGATTTACGCTCCTGTCTGTTTGGAATTTTGGCTCCTGTCTATTTGGGATTTTGGCTCCTGTCTATTTGGGATTTTGGCTCCTGTCTGTTTGGGATTTTGGCTCCTGTCTATTTGGGATTTTGGCTCCTGTCTGTTTGGGATTTTGGCTCCTGCCTAACTGGGATTTTGGCTCCTGCCTAACTGGGATGTTTTCCCGGCTCCCCTCTCGCCCTGCCCAGACCCCTCGGCCCCCAGGTCGTGCGAGGAGCTGAGCTGTGACTTCGGGGCCTCATGCGTGGAGCTGAACGGCTTCGCCCACTGCGAGTGCCCGTCCCCGCTGTGCCCCGAGGCCAACACCACCAAGGTTTGGGGACACCCCTCTGGGGGGCTTTGGGGTGGGACACAAAGTCCTGCAGGAGCTGTTCCCTGCTGGGCAAGGGGGACACACGGGTCACAGATGTCCCCTGGCACCCTGAGCTGCCCTGGGTCCCTTTGTGCCCCCGAGGAGCCCCCCAGAAACGCTGCCAGCGTTCCCAGTGACCTTTGGTGTCACTGGGAGGGCCCAGAGGTGCAGCTCCAGTGTCCCCTGTGTCCCCAGGTGTGTGGCTCTGATGGTGTCACCTACGGGGACCAGTGCCAGCTGCGGACCATCGCCTGCAGGCAGGGCCAGCACATCACGGTCAAGCACGTGGGGCAGTGCCACGGTGAGTGTCCCCAGGGCAGTGCCACTGAGTGTCACCTGGACAGTGCCATTGTGTCTCCCTAGGGCAGGGCTATGCTCAGTGTCCCCAGGGCAGTGCCACGGTGAGTGTCCCCTGGAGAGTGTCATTGGTCCCCTTGGGGCAGGGTTATGCTCAGTGTCCCCAGGGCAGTGCCATGGTGAGTATCCCCTGAGCAGTGCCACTGAGTGTCCCCAGGGCAGTGCCATGCTGTGTGCCCCCAGGACAGTGCCACTGAGTGTCCCCAGGGCAGTGCCAGCCCCATGTCCTCAGGCTGGCCCTGCCACCCCATGGGACATCCCCTGCCACAGCAGCTGCCCTTCCCAGGCTTTGTCACCCCCTTCCCAGTGCCACCCCCCTCACCTCCATGTCCGTGTCCCTGCAGAGTCCATCACCCACACGAGCCCCCCGGTGCTCCCCACGCCGCTGCCCACGGTGCCCCCGGAGCTGCCCGCGCCCCCTCGGGCCACCCCACGGTCCCCCCTGCCCACCGGGGCGGCCACCAGCCCGTCGCTGCCGCCAGCCAGGCCCACGGAGCGAGGCCACCCCACCACCAGGCGTGTGACAACAGCCAGGCCGGCCACCACCACGGCCTGGGTCACCCACGGCGTGCACAGGGCCACCATCCGCCCGCTGGCCACCGTGCCCGTGGTGGCGGCCACCAGCCAGCCCGGCTACGGCGAGTCCGGCAGCGCCGAGGGCAGCGGGGACCAGGACATGGGGACCAGCGGCGACCAGGAGGCCAGCGGGGCGGGATCTGCGGGTGAGTGCCACCCCCGGGGCTCTGGGATGGCTCTGGGTGTCCCCGGGGCAGTGCCACGCTCAGTGTCCCCTGGGCAATGCCACTGAGTGTCCCCTGGGCAAATGCCACTGAGTGTCCCCAGGCCACTGAACGTCCCCTGGCTGTTTCAGCCCCTCCCTGGGTGTCACCCCGGGCGGGGCGGGTGCCACGCAGAGGTGTCACTGCTGGGTGTCCCCCGTCTGTCCCCCAGGTGAGGAGGAGCCGGACGAGGGCCAGGTGACGTCCACGCCTGCCATCGAGAGGGCCACGTGCTACAACAGCGCCCTGGGCTGCTGCTCCGACGGCAAAACCGCAGCCGCCGACGCCGAGGGCACCAACTGCCCCGGTGAGCCTGGGAATGGGGGGTTTGGGGTCCCTGTGGGGTCCCTGTGGGCTCAGGAGTCGGGATCTCTCAGGGTGGGAGGACACAGAACTGCCCCGGTGGATTTGGGGCTGGTTTGGGAAGATGTGGGGTTGGAAGTTTGGGATCTCTCAAGGGGATGACACACAGAGCTCTTCAGGTGAATTCCGAGCTGGAGGAAATGTTTGGGGTCCCTTTGGGGTCAGGAATTGGGATCTTTCAAGGGGATGACAGAGCTCTCCAGGTGAATTCGGAGCTGGAGGAAGGTTTGGGATCACTCTGGGGTCAGAAATCGAGGGCCGTGTCCCAGATTTTTCCTCAATCAAGTCCTTCCTTGTTTCTTGGGGTTTCCATTGGAACGTCCCCATTGCCTCTGGGAAAAAAAACCCAGCACTTTCCCTTTTAACCCATAAAGGGTTAAAAGTCCTGTGTGAAGGGAAAGGGAGAGGGAAAAGGGAGAGGGGAAAGGGAAAGGAAAAAGGAGAGGGAAAAGGAGAAGGGAAAAGAGAAAGGGAGAGGGAAAGAGGAAGAAAAAGGGAAAAGGAAGAGAGGAAGGGAAAGTGGAAAGGGAGAGAGAAGGGGAAAAGGAAAAAGGAAAGGGAAAAGGTAAAGGGAGAGAAAACCGGAAAGGGAAAAGGAACCTCCTGTGTGGTTCCCACAGCGGGATCTCTCCATCCTCTGCATGCCCAGGGCAGGATCCAGCCCTGGCACTCCTGCTGCAGCTCCAGGCTGGTTTGGCAGGGCTGTGGTTGCCCTGTGCCAGGTGTCCCCCTGTCCCCAGCCCCAGGTGGCCCCGTGTGTGCCCATGGGTGCCCCCGGGCCCTGGCGTGTCCTCTGTCCTCTAACGTGTCTCTCTTGTCACCCAGCGGTGCAGGGGGGCTGCTCTCCGGGCCGGAGCTCGCAGGAACCCGTCTGGTAAAAGCTGCCACCTCCAGCCTGGTCCTTGCCATCTGCTCCAGCACTAATCCTCCATGGCTGTGCCCGTCCCATCCCGACTAACCCGGCACTGGCACTACCCCCACACCGCCATCCCCCTCTGCCAGGGACCGCGGCGCTCCCGAGCCGCCCCTGCCCAGCTCAAGGGCTTTGTCTGTGTTCCCTCCTCCCCAGCCACCAAAGTGTTCCAAGGAGTGCTGATCCTGGAGGAGGTGGAGGGCCAGGAGCTGTTCTACACCCCGGAGATGGCCGACCCCAAATCCGAGCTCTTCGGGGAGACGGCGCGGAGCATCGAGAGTGCGGTGAGCCCCGTGCCCCTCGTGGGGGCACAGCTGGCACCTGGCACCAAGGGGACCCTGCTGGTGCCCTGAGAGGCTGCCCCAGAGCAGAGTTACAGAGTAAAGCAGGGATTTGTTAAAAGGATCTCCTCCTTGGGGCCCACACCCAAGGTGAACCCAAAATGGTCACAAAATGGACGATGGTTCCCTGTCCCAGTTGATTTATGGATCCTGTTCTTCCCTTGGCTCTAAAGAACAGCTGGAATTGTCACAGAACATCCCTGTTCCATTTTATGGATCCTGTTCTTGCCTTGGCCCAAAAGAACAGCTGGAATTGTTTATGGATCCCATTCTTCCCTTGGCCCTAAAGAGCAGCTGGAATTGTTTATGGATCCCACTTTTCCCTTGGCCCTAAAGAGCAGCTGGAATTGTTTATGGATCCCACTTTTCCCTTGGCCCTAAAGAGCAGCTGGAATTGTTTATGGATCCCACTTTTCCCTTGGCCCTATAGAGCAGCTGGAATTGTTTATGGATCCCATTCTTCCCTTGGCCCTAAAGAGCAGCTGGAATTGTCCCCTGTCCCCTCGCTGTCACCGGGCTGCCTTGCAAAGGCCGGGAAGCAAATCCAAGCCTGGATCTTTCCCAGGCAGGATCCCCGTGCCAGGATCTCCCCGTTAACCCTTTCCTTCCCCAGCTGGACGAGCTGTTCCGGGGTTCTGATGTCAGGAAGGATTTCAGGAGCATCCGAGTGCGGGACCTGGGCCAGAGCAGCGCCGTCAGGGTCATCGTGGAGGCTCACTTTGACCCAGGTGGGGAATTCTGGCTGGGAAATCTGCCTGGGGAGGAGAAGGAAAGAACCATCCTAAAATTCAGTGGGGTTGGGTCTTTTATCCTGGTAAATTTCCATGTGAGTGGAGATGGGAGGAGCAGCACGCTAAGGAAGTTGGAAGGATTATTTTCCTTGGGAACGGAGGGATTATTTTCCTTGGAAAAGAAGGATTATTTCCTTGGGAGAGTTATTTTCCTTGGGAGAGGAGGTTTATTTTCCTTGGGAAAGGTGGTTTGTTTTCCTTGGGAAAGGTCGTTTATTTTCCTTGGGAATGGAGGTTTATTTTCTTTGGGAAGGAGAATTATTTTCCTTGGGAAAGGAAGATTATTTTCTTTGGAAAGGAAGATTATTTTTCTTGGAAAAAGAGGATTATTTCCTTGGGAAAGGAGGGATTTGGGGAGGTCATGGGAAGGGAATTCCTGTTGGAATGCTCACTGTTGTCCCCTCCTTTGCCCTCCTGGCTGGGCTCAGCCACGTCCTACACGGCCGCCGATGTCCAGGGGGCCCTGCTGAAGCAGCTCCGGGCTGCCAAGAGGAAAACCATCCTGGTGAAGAGGCCCCAGCAGGAGCACATCAAATTCATGGATTTTGGTGAGTCCCCCTCGCTTGCTTTGGGGTTTCAGAATGCCCGGGGGGCTCTGCTGGTCTTGGCAACCCTCAAAAGCTTCCCCGGGTGGGTCCCGGAATGTTTGGGGTTGGGAGGGACCTTAGAGGGTTCTGGGCATGGGCAGGGATCTTCTAGAGGGTGCTTGGACACTTCCAAACCCACACCTGACCCTAAAACTAACCCATAGCTGACACTAACCCTGATGCTAACTTTAACCCAAATCCATACCTGACCCTAGCCCAAACCTGACCCTAAACCTAACCCACAGCTGACCCTAAACCTAAAGCTAACTTTAACCCGAATCCATACCTGACTCTAACCTGACCCTAAACCTAACCCATACTTGTCCCTAAAACTAACCCACGCCTCACCCTAAAACTAACCCATACCTAACCCTAAACCTAACCCACACCTGACCATACAACTAACCCAAACCTGACCCTAACCCTAAACCTAACCCACGCTTGTCCCCAAAACTAACCCGTCCCCTGACCCCAGCCTTATCCCACATCTGACCCTAACCCTATCCCACAGCTGACCTTAACCCATGCCTGACCCCAACCCAAACCCACATCTAGACCCTAAAACCAAGCCCCAGCTGACACCAACCCCACACCTGCCCCCAGTCAAGCCCAGCTGACCCCATCCCTGCTGTGTTCCAGACTGGATCCCCGGCTCTTCACCACCACGGTCACCACCACCACGGCCACCACCATGGCCCCTGGCACCACGCGCAGGGTGCCCGCGGCCACCGCGGCCCTGGGGCAGCACGGGGAGCCCGCGGGCAGCCCCGGCCCCGTGGGCACCACCCGCAGCCCTGGCAGCAGCAGCAGCAGCAGGAGGGGGAAGCCCACCCAGCTGCCCCCTGGCACCCCCCTGGCACGGCCCTGCGAGTCCCAGCCCTGCCTGCACGGTGGCACCTGCCAGGATGACGGGCACCGCTTCACCTGCAGCTGCCCCGCGGGCACCGGAGGGGATCTCTGTGAGAAATGTAGGTGGTGATGTGAGAAATCACAAATTTGGGGGCTTAAAAATCACTTCTCACCCCCTGCTGTGGGTAGGATGCCACCCCACCCTGTGCCAGGTTGTGCCAAACTGGATTTGGGCATTTCCAGAGATGGGAAACAGCTAAAAGCTCACTCACCTGGAGCTCTCCAAGCTATGGTTGTCCAGCCCTGCTGGTTTAATGGGATTTGGAGTTCCAGATCTCCTCAAGGGAGGCACAGACAAGTTCCCTTTTTCATAAACCCAAGCTCAATAAAAGTTGCCTTTTTCCCCTTTTTCCCCCCCACTTTCTTTCTTCTCCCTTTCTTTCTTCCCCCATATCTCCCCCTCTCTTCCCCCTTTCCCTCCTGTTCTCCCCATTTCTCCCCCGATTCTTTCCCCCCATTCTTTGCCCCTTTTTTTTCCCCCCATTCTTCCCCCCCCTCCCCCCCCATTTCCCCCCCCCTTTTCCTCCATTTCCCCCCCATTTTCCCCCCATTTCCCCCCTCTTTTTCCCCATTCTTGCCCCCCGTTTCTCCCAGCCCCCAGCGGGTCGGTGCCCAGTTTCGGGGGCGGCTCGGTGCTGGCGTTCCGGACGATGCGCGCGTACCACACCGTCAGGATCTCCATGGAGTTCCGCGCGCTCGAGCCCCGCGGGCTGCTGCTCTACAACGCCCAGCGCCACGGCAAGGACTTCATCTCCCTGGCGCTGCTCGGGGGCTTCGTGGAGCTCAGGTCAGCCTGGGGTGGCGATTGTGTCCTAAAAGGGGCAAATTCTATCCCTGCAGGGGGGATTGGCGTCCTACAACGCCTCCAAATGGACAAAAATTGGGATTTCTTTGGTTTTTGGGAGGGTGTGGTTGGAATACTCGAGCTCAGGTGAGCCCCAGGACCCAGAACAGGGAATTTGCATCCAAAGAGGAGGAATTTCTATCCTAAAAGGCCTCTAAGTGGACAAAAATTCTGATTTTTTGTTTGTTTGTTTTTTGTGGGAGTGTGGCTGGAAGACTGAGGGAGCTCATTCCTTCTTTTCAGTGAAGTGAACTCACTTTGAGTGAGTTCAAAAAGCTCCCAAGTGTGGGAGGCTGAGTTTTTTTGGCAGGTTGGTTTTTTGGCAGGTTTGGGTTTTTTTTGGCAGGTTGGGTTTTTTGGAGACATCTTTTTTTGGTAGGGTTTTTTTTAACTGGGATGAGAAATGTGGAGAGGGAGGAAGAAAGGGAAGGGAGGAAAGAGCCAGAGTGGCTTTTTTTGTATTCCAGAATCCAACGGGGATGGGTTTGGAGGGAGGGAGGGAAGGAGGGAGGGAGAGTGGGAGAGGAGGGAGGGGAAGAAGGAGAGAAGGAGGGAGAAAGAGAGAGAAAAGGGAGGGAGGGGAAGCAGACAAGAGGAGGGATGGAAAAGGGAAGGAGGGAGGGGAAAGAGGAGAGAAGGAGGGGGAAGAGACAAGAAGAGAAGGAGGGAGGAAAGGAAAGAAAGAGGGAGAGAAGGAAGGAGGGAGGCAGGGGAAGGAGACAAGAAGGAAGGATGGAAAGAGGGGAGAGAAGGAGGGAAAGGGAGGGAGGGGAGAGGAGGGAGGGGAAGAAGGAGAGAAGGAAGGAGGGGGAGGGAGGAAGGGAGGGGAAGGAGACGAGAAGGAAGGATGGAAAAGGGAGGGAGGGAAGGGAAGGAAAGAGAGGGAGACAGAAGTAGGGAGGGAGAGAAAGAAGAAGAAAAGGAGGAAGGGAAGGAAAGAAAGAGGGAGAGAGAAGTAGGGAGGGAAGGAGGGAGAGGGTCCCCAAGAGCTCCCAGTGCCAGTCACGCCTGGCACAGCCCAGCTGGCACCTTGAAGAACACCAGCCCGTGTTTTGTCAGGTTTGACACGGGCTCCGGCACGGGCACGGTCACCAGCCGGGTGCCGGTGGAGCCGGGGCGCTGGCACCGGCTGCTGGTGACGCGGAACCGGCGCACGGGCACGCTGGCCGTGGACGGGGAGCCCCCGGTGAGCGGGCACAGCCCCCCGGGCACCGACGGGCTCAACCTGGACACCGAGCTCTTCATCGGGGGAGTGCCCCACGAGCACGTGGCGCTGTGAGTGGGGCACGGGGACAGGGAGGTGGCACTGGGCCTGATGGGTGGCACTGTGAGTGGGGCACTGTGAGTGGGGCACGGGGACCGGAGGTGGCACTGGGCCTGCAAGGGTGGCACTGTGAAGGTGGCATGGGGACAGGGAGGTGGCACTGGGCCTGCAAGGGTGACACTGCTGCTGTGAGTGTGGCACGGGACCTGGCAGGTGGCAGTGTGAGGGTGGCACTGTGAGTGTGGCACTGGGCCTGGGAGGGTGGCACTGGCCATGTGAGGGTGGCAGTGCCCTGTGAGGGTGTCACTGCCCCTGGGAGGGTAGCACTGTGAGGGTGGCACTACCCCTGGGAGGGTGGCACTGCCCCGTGAATGTGCCACTGCCCCATGAGTATGCCATCCCTGTGGCAGTGCCAACTCAGAGCCATCTCCCATCTCACCCTCACCCCTGCCCTCCCTCCCACCATGCTCACCCCAGCATTCCACAGCCATCACCTCATCCCCACTGCCCCCAGAACCCCCTGTGCCACCCCCTGTGCCCCCCTGGAGACAAACCCTGTGCCCCTGTCCCCTCAGGGTGGTCACCCCTGGGGACAAACCCTGTGCCCCCCTGGGGACAAACGCTGTGCCCCTGTCCCCTCAGGGTGGCGGAGCGCACGGGTGCCACGGGCGGCCTGCGGGGCTGCGTGCGGGCCCTGGCCATCAACAACCACGGGCACGAGCTGCACCAGGGCTCCGCCGACGTCCTGTACGCCACGGCCGTGGGCCAGTGTGGCACCGACCCCTGCCAGCCCAGCCCCTGCCACCACGGGGGCACCTGCCACGCCAGGGAGGCCGACATGTTCCACTGCCAGTGCCCCGAGGCCTACACGGGTACGGCGTGGGCACTGAGGGGGTTTGGGGTACGGGGTGGGCACCAAGGGGATTTTTGGGGTATGAGGTGGGCACCAAGGGGCTTTTTGGGGTATGAGGTGGGCAGCAAGGGGTGCTGAGGGGGTTTTGAGGTGTGGGATGGGAATTGTGGGGTTCTGAGGGGGTGTGGGGTGGGCATTGTTGGGGTTCTGAGGGAGTTTTTAGGGTACAGGGATGGGCACTGTGGGGATTTCACCATTTCTGGGGTGTTCTGAGGGAGTTTTTGGGGCTGTTGTGCCAGTGCCTCAATGCCTACATGCCCATGGGGACATGGGGGACACTGGGGGCATTGGACACTGGGGATATGTGGGACACTGAGGACATGGGAGACGCTGGGGCCATGGGGGACACTGGGGACGTGTGTCAGGGGGTGGTGACAATCTCCTGTCCCGCAGGCCCCACGTGTGCCTTCGAGAGGAACCCGTGCGAGCCCTCTCCGTGCCACGCCTCTGCCACCTGCCTGGTGCTGCCCGCCGGGGGCGCCCTGTGTGCCTGTCCCATGGGCCGTGAGGGGGACCTGTGCGAGCGAGGTGGGACAGCAGGGGCGTGCCCAGCCCGGCGTGAGCCCTGGGACACCCGCCGTGCCCCGTGTCCCTCACGCTGCCCGCTTTGTGCCCAGTGACAGAGCAGGACCAGTCCGTGCCCTTCCTGCCCGAGTTCAACGGCTTCTCCTACCTGGAGCTCAACGGGCTGCAGAGCTTCGTGCCCGACCTGCAGTGAGTGCAGGGACAGGGAGGGACAAACCCCACCCCACGGCACCCTGGGCACCCCCAGCTGGCAGGGCTGGCATGGCTGCCACACCCACGGCCTTGGGGTTATCCTGGGAGTGGCTGGATGGGAGGGAATCTATAACCCACAATCTATAATCCATAACCCACAATCAATTATCCATAAACCATAACCAATAATCCATAATCAATAATCCAAAACCCACAATCCAAAACCCACAGTCCACAATCCCTAGTGCACAATCAATAATCCATAATTAATAATCCAAAACCCACAGTCCACAATCCCTAACCCACAATCAATAATCCATAATCCATAATCCAAAACCCACAATCCCTAACCCACAATCAATAATCCATAATCAATAACCCACCCCTGCTCTCCCAGGGACAAGATGTCCATGGAGGTGGTGTTCCTGGCCAAGAAGCCCAGCGGGATGATCTTCTACAACGGCCAGAAGACCGATGGCAAAGGGGACTTTGTGTCCCTGGCACTTGCCGAGGGCCACCTGGAGTACAGATACGACCTGGGCAAAGGGCCAGCCCTGCTCAGGTGAGGGCACTGGGGGCACTCTGACCCTGCCCAGGTGAGCCCTGGCTGATGCCTTGAGAGGCTGCCTTAGGACAGAGCTAAAGAATAAAGCAGGGATTTATGAAAAGTTTTCCTCAATGGATCCACCTGGGCAGCACAAGAGCCAGCCAGGGCTGCACCAAGATGAACCAAAATGGTCCCAAAATGAACCCAGGATGAACCAAAATGGCCCCAAAATGCATGACCGCTCACAGGGTCTCTCATTTTGATCAGCTCTGCCCCTCTTGCATCTTGGAGTGAATTGTCCAATTCCAGCTTTAGCCCATGCACTCCCATCCTTGTTTTTCTCTCTCCAGCCCACGTTGTTTGTGCTCCTGGGCTGAGATTTGGATCATTTGTCCTTGGTCCCCAGCTGGAGCAGGAATTGTTTTGTCTCCCTGCTCTGTGCACAGAGCTCACCATCCCCTGATATGGAGCCCAGACCCACACACTGAAGCAGCACAGAAAGTGAAAATAGAAAAGCCAAAACCTGAGGAATCAGCACAGAATCTTAAAAATAGAAAAGCCAAAACTTAAAGCATCACCTGCTCAGGACACCTTTCCAGGCTGGTTTGTAGGTTCAAAGTTTTATAACTTTGGCAGCAAATAATTACATTATTCAAAATTTCAGCAGCAAAAGCCTCACTTTGATGTTACAGCCTGTTTTTATCCAGTTTTCAAGTTATTGTGTTTAATTTCTAATTTCAGTTATTGTGTTTTTTCTAATTTCAACTTGCTTGCTGCTCAGTTCATTGCTTAGGAGGTGCTTGCTTGTGTATGTGCTGCTGAGACTCCTCTTTACACAGAGAGATATTATATTTTTGATATAATTTTTATTTTTTATATATTTTTATGTTTTTTAATATTTTCTTCACGTATTCTCACAGACTTTTCTTTTCCACAGTTGCAAGCCTGTTTCTCTGCCAGAGCAGATGTTCCGCAAACTGATTTTCATTCTTGCGATTCTTTCTCGTGGGAACTTCACGTGTTCATTCAGCTGAGCAAGGCCTGATTTTAGAAGGTTTTTTAAGCTTTTTTCCCCTTTTTTCCCCCAGGAGCAAGGAGCCAGTGCCCCTGAACACGTGGGTCAGTGTCCTGCTGGAGAGGAGCGGCCGCAAGGGCGTCCTGAGGGTCAACAACGGCCAGAGGGTGACGGGGGAGTCCCGGTGAGTGTGGGGGACCCCAGCCCGGCCTGCTCACCTAGGGAGGAGTTTCTGAGGCCCCTGGGCTTTAAATTCTGGATTTGAGTGGAATTTCTCAGGCTCCTGGGTTTTAGATTGTGGCGCAGGTTCCTGGGCTTTAAATTGTAAATTTGAGGATGGAAAAGTGAAATTTCTCAGGTTCCTGGGCTTTAAATGATGAATTTGAAGGTGGAAGAGTGGAATTCTCAGGCTCCTGGGCTTTAAATCATGGCTCAAGTTCCTGAGCTTTAAATTGTGGATTTGAAGATGGAAAAGTGAAATTTCTCAGGTTCTTGGATTTTAAATTCTGGATTTGAGGGTGGAAGAGTGGAAGTCTCAGGCTCCTGGGCTTTAAATCATGAATTTGAAGGTGAAGGGTAGAATGAAGGTGGGAAAAATGGAATTTCTCGGGTTCCTGGGCTTTAAATTGTGGACTTGAGTGGAGTTTCTCAAGTTTCTGGGGTTTAAATTGTGGATCTGAGGGTGGAGAAGCAGGCAGGGGAGGATCCCTGCATCCCTTGCAGCCCCTGTCCCCCCCTGTCCCTGCCCAGGATCTCAGCCAGGTTTCAGGGATGCCTTGGATGAGCCCCCCACTCTCTCCCAGACCCCCCCATCCCTTATTCCAGGTCCTCACCTGTCCCCTGTTGGAACAGCCACATGAGGCACCCCTGGGTCAGTAATTAATGGTTAATTAAGAGCCCCCAGCAGTGAGAGGAGCTCAGGGAGCAGGAAAGCCCCAGGCCCTGCTGCTGCTGCATCCCTTGGTGCTTGCTCTGCTCTTCCCCCAGCTGGGAATTTTGCAGTTCCAGCCTCTCCCTGTCCCTCCCTGTGCTGTCCCTGCATTCCTGGGGTCCCTTCCCTGCATTCCTGGGGTCCCTTCCCTGCATTCCTGGGGTCCTTTCCCTGCATTCCTGGGGTCCTTTCCGTGCATTCCTGGGGTTCCTGCCCTCCCTCTCCTCTTTCCAAGCTCCTCTCTGAGCAGAGCAGAGCCCTGGGTGGCAGTGACCCTCCTGCCACCTCCTGCCACCCCCAGAGCCACCCAGCCCTGTGGCAGCAGGGCTGTGGCAGCCCTGCCCGTTGCAATGGCTCCCCACTGATGGGCCTTTTCTCTCTTTCTTTGGTTTTTTTTTTCTCTCTCCTTTTGATTTTCCTTTGTATTTTCCCCTCCCCTGCTGTCTGGATCCCAGAAATCCCGTAAGGTACAGATAAGTATGACCCCCCCACGCCTCCATCTCATCTGCCATTGGCACCTCCTTCCTTCCTTCCTTCCTTCCTATTTTTGTGTTTTTCATCTTCCCCATCTGGTTTAGGATCCCTGTAGTTTAGTCCTTCATTCCCAGCCAGTTGTCACCTTTTGTTTTTGGGACCATTTCAATTAATTAATCTGGTCATTTATTTTGTGTTAATCCCACAAGGCATTAGTTAGTGCTCCATGTCAGCCTGTCCTTGCTGTGGCCCTGCCTCCATCCCAGAGAATTCCCAGCAATCCTGGGGCTGGTGACAGCAAGGAGGGAATTTTCTCCTCCAGAACCACCACGTGGGGTGCAGGAGAACCTCCTCAAGCCATGGGGTGCAGGAGAAAACCTGAAGCTGCTCCTCAAACCTTGGGGCAGCCAGGCTGGATCCCTCTGGAAGGGGCTGGGATTGAGCAGCAGCCCTGCAGGGGCTCTCAGCAGTGTCTGGGTACCCCAATTTTGGGGGGCACACCAAAGCAGAGCCCCCCTCCAGGCCTGAGGGTGTGGGGAGAGCCTCTTCCCAAAAAATTCAATCCAGGGGAAACCTTTCCCAGGTGCCTGCTGGGGTGGGACCTGGCAGTCCTTGGCATGAGGAGGTTTCCTGGAGGCTCCATCTGTGGAATCCATAAAAAAATATCATCAAATAAATTACCATCAAATAAATTATCATCCAATCTCCCAAATGGAGAGAGCCACGAGGATGATCAAGGCCAGCTCCTGGCCCTGCCTGGGACAGCCAGGGACGAGCTGACACCTTGTCCTTGATGTCCCTGTGCCCCCAGGTGCCTCACATGGTGCTGAACCTGAAGGAGCCCTTCTACGTGGGGGGAGCCCCCGACTTCTCCAAGCTGGCTCGAGCAGCTGCCATCTCCAGTGGCTTCGAGGGAGCTGTGCAGAGGGTGAGGTCCTGCTGGGACAGCCCAGTGTCCCCTGGGACAGCCCAGTGTCCCCTGGGAGCTGTGAGATGTTGAGGTCCTGCTGGCCAGCCCAGTGTCCAGCTGGTCAGTCCAGTGTCCCGCCTGTCCTGGGATGGACCTCGGAGCTGTCCTGGTGGTGGACAAGTGGCACCAGTGGGGGACAGAAGGGGAGTTTGGGGACACGGATGGGTTCCCATCACCTCAGGGATGGGTTCCGACTTCAGGGATGGGTTCCCACATTAGGGATGGATTCCCACCTCAGGGAGGGGTTCCATCTCCTCTTGTCCCCACGGACACTGCCTGGTGTCCCCAGATGACCAGAGGTGGGTGGGGAAGGACCATCAGAAGATCCCAGCCTGGTTTGGGTTGGAGGAACCTCAGGCTCCCTGTGTGCCATGGGCAGGGGCACCTTCCACCACCCCAGCCCAGCCTGGGACGGTGCCAGGGATGAGAATTCCCCGGTTTTGGATTTTTTGGCCCTGAGCAGCTCCTGGCTGACCCTTCTGCCCCTGCAGATCTCCCTGGGTGGCGTGCCCGTGCTGAAGGAGCAGAACATCCGCAGTGCCAGGGAGGTGTCCCCGTTCCGGGGGCACCCCTGCACCCAGAAACCCAACCCGTGCCAGCACGGGGGCACCTGCAGCCCCAGCCTGGGCAGCTACCAGTGCTCCTGCCACAGGGGCTTCTCGGGGGCACACTGCGAGAAGGGTGAGTGCCACAGGGGCTGGGGGTGCCACCGGGGCTGGGGGTGCCACAGGGACTGGGGGTGCCACAGGGGAGCCACAGGGGCTTCTCGGGGGCACACTGCGAGAAGGGTGAGTGCCACCGGGGCTGGGGGTGCCACAGGGGCTGGGGGTGCCACCGGGGCTGGGGGTGCCACAGGGAATGGGGAGGTGGCCACAGGGAGCTGGAGGTGGCCATGGGGACCTGGAGATGCCACAGGGAATGTGGAGGTGGCCATGGGGAGCTGGTGGTGGCACAGGGAAGGTGGAGGTGGCCATGGGGACCTGGAAGTGACCATGGGGAGCTGGTGGTGGCCATGGGAGGCTGGATGGAAAACCTGGAAGGTCTCCAGCAGAAGTTCAGCACATCCAGCAGGGGTTTCCTGGCTGTTCCTTTCCCATCTCCCAGGAATTCCCTGACCTTTCCTGGCTGTTCCTTTCCCATCTCCCAGGAATTCCCTGACCTTTCCTGGCCATTCTTTTCCCATC
Source organism: Diglossa brunneiventris (assembly GCA_019023105.1). Taxonomy (NCBI): domain Eukaryota; kingdom Metazoa; phylum Chordata; class Aves; order Passeriformes; family Thraupidae; genus Diglossa; species Diglossa brunneiventris. The sequence continues at coordinate 8,155,150 of CM032373.1, forward strand.
TCCCTGTCTCCCCTCAGTGATCATCGAGAAGGCGGCAGGGGACACCGAGGCCGTGGCCTTCGATGGCCGCACGTACCTGGAGTACCACAACAGCATCACCAAGAGGTACCTGCCCCACCAGGGCTGATCTGGGGAGGAAAAGCTGGGATCCAGGAGCTCCACACGGGCCCGGATGTTCTGGCTCTCCCCTCTTGGTTTCCCCCCAAATTCCCAGCTCCAGGCCTGGCTGTGGTGCTGGGAATGGGGTGGAGGTGGATCCTGAGTGTCCCCCAGGGATGGGACGTGTGGGACTGTCCCAACCCCGTGCTGGGGAGGATCCTGGGGTGGCCATGGATGTGCTGCTCCTTGGGAATTCCCTCTGGGAATGAGCAGAGCTGCTCCAGGCTGGAAATTCCTCCTTGTCCTTGGGAATTCCCTCTGGGAATGAGCAGAGCTCCCCATGAGCTCCTCCAGGCTGGAAGTTCCTCCTTCGGGAGACTCCTGTGTCCTTCTGCCTGTCCCATTCCCAGTGTCCCAGCCCTGCTGGAGGGGGTGTCCATGTGGAGCTGCTGTCTGTCCCTCTCTGGGTGTCTGTCTGTCCCTCTCTGTCTGTCTGTCCCTTCTCAATGTCACTGTTTCTCTGTTTCCAAGCCACCTGAGCAATGAGATCCCAGCGTAAGTACGGCCCTGCCACCCTCACCCCACGTCCCCATTGTCACCCCAAACCCCAGGGCAGGGCTGGGGGGAGGAATCTGGGGCCTCTCCCAGGGTTTTTGGTGGAAAACTCTTCCCAGTCCAGGGGGAGGAGGGCCCAGGTGCTGCCAGCAGCTCGTGGGGCTGAGCAGGAGCTGCTTCACCTGTGTCACATCCAGGTGTTGTCCCCGGCCTGCCACCCCCCAGTATGCCTCAAGGGAATTTTTAAGCATGATTTTAATAAGGATGAGCACAGGGAAGGAAAATTCCTATGGTTTCCTGCGCCAGCAGCAGCCTGACGTGTTGGAGATGGAAACTGGGGGTGCTGATCCTTGATTTTTCTGATGTGGAACCCCTGAGAACATCTCCAGTGTGGATGAGGGGTCAGAAAAAGGGTCAGGGCAGGAGGATGGGGACAAATCCCAATCCCTGGACAGCTGAGATTTGCTGTGGGTCTGTCCTGCATGGAAGGGAAGCCCTAAAAGGGATCCTAAAATTCCCTGCTCTGTGCAGGAGCATTCCCTGCTGTGGGAAGGAGGGAATTTGGGGGGATCCCTGCCTGTCCCATCCCATCCCATCCCATCCCACCTCATTGTGTGCCCTCAGGGCTGTGGGGGCTGAGCTGTGCCTGTGCATGGGGGGCTGCAGAGCCACCACCTGCATGTCCACGCCATTGGGAGGGGCTGCAAAGGGATTTTTAGGAATTTCAGGATTATCCTGAACATCTTCCTAGGCTGGGCAGTGCCCTCCAGCAATGTGAGCTCAGAATTGTCCCTGTGTCCCCTCCCTGAGCCACATCCCTGCTGCCTTGTGTCCCTGCAGAGGGAATGTCACCATTCCCAGCCCTTTCCCAGCCAGTTTGGGCTGTGCTTCTCCCACACCCCCTGCTGGGTTTGGCTGCCATAAAAGTGGATTTTTTCTCCTCCAGGGAAGTTTGAAAGGAAAGGGAAAAGCAAAGGGAAAAGGAAAGGGAAAGGGAAAAGGAAAGGGAAAAGGAAAGGGAAAGGGAGAAGGAAGGAAGGCAGGAAGGGTCTCCTCGCTGTCCCTTGCTTATGGCTCGCTCCCCTTTTCTCCCATCCGAGTCCCGAGGCGCTGGATTTCCCCTCGGAGCCCAGGTGAGTGTCCAGGTGTGCCTGTCCCCTGCTCTGCCCGTGCCTCAGCATGTCCCTGTGTCCCTGTGTGTGTCCTCTGTGTCCCTGTCCTGGCTTTTTATCCGTGAGGGATGAGCTCTGTGCAGGGGGGTGGCAAAGAGCCACCGGGCTGAGGGACCCTGCAGGGACAGCAGGGCTGTGTCCCACCCTCTGGCTGCAGCATCCCTCAGGAACAAAAAGCTCTCTGTGGTGTCTCTCTGTGTGTCCCACTCCAGCTGCTGCCAGGAGCCTCGTGCCTGCTCCAGAGGCAAAAATCAGGATTCCAGCCTGGGGAAAATCCCATCTTTCCTTCCCTGTTCCCTTGCAAGGTTTTGTTGCCTCCATGCCCTTCCTGTGACAGTCCCCAAGGTGCCACAGCTGCTGTGTCACAGCTGGCAGGGATTGATCCTTTTGTCCCATGAGGAGAAAAGCAAGGAATCTCCAAAGAATCTCCTTCCTGTGTATCCCAACCCCAGGAGTGAGATGGAGGGTGTCCCAGCTGGTTTGTGGGATGGACGTTATCCCAAAATCTGCCACCCTTTAGGGCACAGACCTTTCCTGTGTATCCCAGGAATGGGATGGAGATGATCCCAAAATCTGACACCCTTTAGGGCAGCAAGTGGGCACAGACCCTTCCTGTGTATCCCAGGAGTGGGATGGAGGCCATCCCAGCTCTGAGCTGCTCAGTGGGGTGTAGATGATCCCAAAAGCCGAGACCCTCCAGGCCAGCAGTGGGGACAGGGGGGGAGTTCATCTCCCGGGGAGGATGAGGAGGAGGAGGAGGCTGCAGGAGGAGCTGCCCACGGCCTTTCCCCGCAGTGAGAAGGCGCTGCAGTCCAACCACTTTGAGCTGAGCATCAAGACGGAGGCGACGCAGGGGCTGCTGCTGTGGAGCGGGAAGGGGCTGGAGCGCTCGGATTACATCGCCCTGGCCATCGTGGACGGCCGCGTGCAGCTCAGCTACGACCTGGGCTCCAAGGCCGTCACCCTGCGCTCCAGCGTGCCCGTCAACACCAACCAGTGGGTGCACATCAGGGCCTCCAGGTCAGACATGGCGGGACCGGGGTTGGGGTCTGGATTGGGGTGGGGATCCAGATTGGGGTCAGGATCGGGATCGGGATTGGGATCTAGATTGGGATTGGGATCTAAATTGGGGTCGAGATCAGGATTGGGATCAGGATCTGGATTTTGAGCGAGATCTAGATTGAGATCAGGATTGGTATCTGGATTGGGATTGGGATCTAGATTGGGATCAGGCTCTGGATTGGGACCTGGATTAGGCTCTGGATCGGGATCAGGCTCTGGATTTGGATTGGGATTGGGGTGGAAAAGCTGGGCATGGGGCAGCTGAGCCCCATGATCACCAAGGATCTGTCTTTGCATAAGAACTCTCAGACCTTTGGGCCTGGAAGCCAAAGCTTAGAATTAAACCCAGGATTTGATCTGAGACCTTGGAAAAGGCTTCCAGACTTAGGTACCAGAAGTGAGAATGTGGATTTAGAGTTTAAAGCAGAGACACATTAAGTAAAGTTAAGTTTTAGAGTTTAAGATATAGAAAAAATAAAGTAACTACAGCCCTGCAGCTGGAAAAGCACTGGTGGGAATATCCCAGGAATGGGGTGGAGATTATCCCAAAACCTGCCCCCCTTTAGGGCAGCAGGTGGGACCCCACGGGTGAATCCCAATCCCAGGAATGGGATGGAGGTTATCCCAAAACCTGCCCCCCAGTGGTTCCCCGGGTCAGGACTTGCAGGGAGCAGCTCTGGGGGCTGTTCCTGAGCTCCTGCTGTTGCCCCCCTCGGGAGCAGGGTGCAGAGGGAAGGCTCCCTGCAGGTTGGGAACGAGGCCCCCATCGCCGGCTCCTCTCCCCTCGGGGCCACCCAGCTGGACACGGACGGGGCGCTGTGGCTGGGTGAGTGTGGGCAGGGACATTCCAGTGTCCCCTGGGGGGGCTCAGGGCTGCACTGGGCTGGGGATGTTGGGGATGTCCCTCCCTCCTTTCAACCCTCTCAGGTGGCTGAAAAATGCCCTGTCCCCTGTGCTGTCCCATCTGTCTGTCCCCTATCTCCTGCCCTGACCTGATGCTGTGCCATTTCAGGGGGCCTGTCCCATGTCCCCTGCACTGTCCCCTGTGCTGTCCCGTCTGTCTGTCCCCTATCCCCTGCCCTGTCCCACAGCTGATGCAGTGCCATTTCAGGGGGGCTGTCCCCTGTCCCTTGTGCTGTCCCCAGTCCCAGCTGATCCTGTTTTGCTCCAGGGGATCAGCTGGAACAAGGTTTTGTCCTGTCCCCTGCTCTGTCCCCTGCTCTGTCCCCTGCTCTGTCCCCTGTCCCAGCTGACCCCTGCTCTGTTCCCAGGTGGGCTGGACAAGCTGAGCGTGCCCCAGCGCCTGCCCAAGGCGTTCAGCACGGGTTTCGTGGGCTGCATGCGGGACGTGCTCGTGGACCGGCGGGAGCTGCACCTGCTGGAGGACGCCCTGAACCAGCCCCGGATATTGCACTGCTCGGCCAAATAGAGCCCAGGGACCTCCCTCCCGCCTCCCTCCTCCCTCCCTCCTGCCTATTGCTGTAATTATTTTCTATTTTTGTAAACTTATTGCTTTTTATATTTTTGGGGGGGACAGGGAGGGCAGGAAACCCTTTTTGCTTTCGGGCTCTCGACCCGAGCAGCGGAACAAAGCTGGAGAAGTGACACCAGAACTCTCCCACTGCAGCGTCGATCTTCTTCATACTTGAAGCTTCTTTTGTTTTGGGGTTGTTTTCCCCCCTTTTTTCCTGGTGTTTTTGGGGGGTTTGTTCCCAAAAACAACCCTGTTTTTCCTGTGGGGGAAACGCTGCTGGTGCTGGCGAGGCCTTCACGGATTGGCGGGGTGGAATTCCCACCCTGCTCCGGGCTCTGGCTCTTCCAAACCTTCTCTGGCCTCGTGTTCACCTGGTTCCTGCTGCCCCCTGTTCCTCTCACTGTAATTTATGTGTGTAAGGATCTCAAGTGCTTTTCTCCTCCGAGCTCTGCTCAAATCAGGGATGCCACGCACTGGAAGGGAGAGAGCCGGGCCCAAGCTTCGCTCTATGCTCACCCTCGGGACTCTTTGCTGGACTCAGAGGTGCTGGCGAGGCAAAAATGTGGATTTTCCCAGCGGTTCTCCTCCTCCTCTTCCTCTTGGACACGTGCAGGAGCAGCTGTGAAACCTCATTCCCACATTTTGTGTTCATCCAGACGTGTCCTGTCCCCTCCCCGGCCACCGAGCCTTGGCCTCCCTCATGCTGGGGATCACTTGGAGCTCCTCTCCAAGAGCTGGGAGTTCTCTCCCTCTCCCAAGAGGACCAGGAGATTCCCTTTTCCTTCCTCAGAGATCTCCTGGATGTGTCCTTCCACGCCCCACAGCATTCTCCAGCCTCTGGCTCCCAGCCTGGCAACGCAGAGCTGCCACTGGAGCCCCTCCCACCAAGAAAATTGGGAATTTTTCACCTTGGACTTGGAGTTTTTGGGTCTTCCATGTCCTCTGGATGCTGCCAGCCCAGCAGGAACAGCTCCAACAGGAGCAGGAGCGGGGCTGGGGAGTATCTGGAGGGAATTTGAAGCATTTTCTTCCAGGATGGGAAAATTTTGGGGCCAGTTGTGAAGTTTCTGGAGTGTGGCTGCACCTCTGGCTGCAGCTCGGGGTCTCCTGGATGTGGAGAAGAACAGATGGATCCCAGCCCTGGAAGAAATCCCATCTTCCATTGGGATTCCTTCTCCATGGAGGGATTTCCTGTTGGTTCGTGGCCTCTGTGTCCCTTTCCCACCCTCAGCTGGAATTTCTCTGAGGGAAAACAACTTTGGGGATTCATCTGCAGGATCCCACCAGGTTCTGGGTGGGAGTTCCTGCCCAAGGTGCCAGAATTTGGCTTTTTTCCCCCCAAATTTCTACCCCACCTTGCAGGGCACCCTTTGAAATGGGGGTTTTGGCACCAACTTCTGAGCCAGGAAAGGTCAAATTTCTTCTCTCAGGGTGAGCTCTGAACAAAGGTGGAACCAAGAGGGAAATCCAACGGAAAAACCACTTGGATCTGCTTTGATTTCGTTTATTTGATTTTTTAAAAAACTAAATATTCCCAACCTGTGACATTCCTGTGGAAAATGCAGGGTTAAACATTCCATGGGGGGCTGTGCCCTGTGTGGGATGAGGGCTCTGCTGTGTCTGGGGGGTTCTGTGAGTGCCAAAATTCCCATTTTTTGGGGCTGCTGGGTCCAATTTGGGATTCCTGGTGGGAAATGCTGGGCTGGGCTGGGGTGGGATGGGAGGGAGGGGTCTGGGAGTCCCCCAGTCCCAGTTTTGGGAATTTGGAATGGCACTCCCAGCTGGGCTGGTGTTCCAGCTCCAGAGGGATGGGGAAGCTGCTGATTTTCAGGAATGAAGTCAAGAAAGAGCAAAAAAAAACCCCAAATTTGAACAAAAATAAATATAAAAATTCATTCTGCTTTTGCTGGGGCTTGGAAATGCCTTAAACCAGGATTTGTGTCCTCATGGGGGAGCATTTGGAATTTCCAGCAGCGCATTCACCTGGGCTTTATTTTTAACAACATTTCTACCACAGAACGTGCAAAAAAAAAAAAAAAAAAAAACAAAAGAACATTGAGGTTGGGTTTTTTTTCTGGATTTGATTTTTTTTTTTTTGGCTTTTTTTTTAATTTAAACCCCATGAGGTGTCCATGGAGAGGGTGAATTCCTGACCTGGGGAGCTGCTGGCTGAGTTGTGGCGGGCGATGCGCAGTAGAGGAGCAGCATGATGTAACCATTACTAACTCGTGTCTTTCGTCAAATCACCCAGAAATAAAGTTTGGAAACGATTAAAGAGGTTTTTAAGGGCCTGCTGCTTCTTTTTTTCCCTAGGATAAAGGAGAATCCTGCTTTTCTTGGTGCTGTTTGCCGGGCAGAGGAGGGGGAAGCACCTGCATCTCCTAAATTCAGTTTTTCCAGGAATTCCAACCTCAATCCCAGGGTTTTGCAGGATTTTTGTGTCTTTCCTTCCCCTCCTCTGTGGTGTCAGCTTGTGGGAGTCTCCACTTTTCCTTCTTTGTCTCTTTTATCCCCTCTGCACCGGGGAACCTTCCCAGCTTCTGGAATTTGGGTTTCACCCTCCCAGCCTCTGGAATTTGGGTTTCACCTTCCCAACCTCTGGAATTCTGGTGTTTCACCCTCCCAACCTCTGGAATTTGGGGTTTCACCCTCCCAGTCTCTGGAATTTGGGATTTACCTTCCCAGCCTCTGGAATTCTGGTTTTTCCCATCTGTTCATCCAGCCCTCCCCATCCCAGCTCCTCACAAGAATAATCACGGAGCTGCTCCAGGAAAAAAAAAAATCCCTTTATTCCCTCAGGAGCTGGAGGAAGGGGGAGCCTGGGGAGCTGTGGGTGCATTCCCAGCCCTGGAGTCCATGGAGAGCCCGGCAGCGGGATGGATGCGCGGGGACATTCCAGAGGCACCACGGGAAGGACATTCCAGTGGCACAAGGACATTCCAGAGGCACGGGAAGGACATTCCAGAGGCACGGGAGCGCGGTGAGCGGGATGTGGGATCTGCCGGCAATCCCAGGAATGCAGCAGGTCCTGCTTGGCACCGGATGGAGCCGAGATCCAGGAAAGTGTTTTGTCCTGTCCCTCGTCCCCATGGAGCCGAGCAGAAAGGGCAGACAGACAGACAAAGGGCTTTGTCCTGTCGCTTGTCCCTGAGCAGATCCAGGAAAGGCTTTGTCCTGTCCCTTGTTGCCATGGAGCCGAGCAGATCCAAGAGCTCCTCGTGCTGCTGTGGAGAGGGGTTTTGTCCCAAATCCTGTCAGGGCAGCAAGTCCTGTCCCTTGTCCCCATGGAGCTGAGCAGATCCAGAGGCTCTGGCTCTACTGGAATGGGGATTTTGTCCCAAATCCTGTCAGGACAGCAGGTCCTGTCCCTGAGCAGATCCAGGAACACCTGGTGCTGCTGGAGAGGGGTTTTGTCCCAGATACTGTCAGGACAGCAGGTCCTGTTCCTGCTCCCAGGAACAGCAGGGAGCAGCCCCAGGGCCCTGTCCCTACTGGACGGTGGCCATGTCACTGCAGTGACAGAAGGACAGAAGGTTCCATCCTTGTCCCCATCCCTGAGCAGCCCCTGTCAGGGGCCCTGTCCCTACTGGAAGGGTGGCCATGACAGCGCAGCTGCCAGGACAGCAGGTCCTGTCCCTGTCCCCATCCCTGAGCAGATCCAGGGGCTCTGGCACTCCTGGAAGGGTGTCCATGTGACAGATGCTGTCAGGAAAAAAGGTCCCATCCCTGAGCAGCCCCAGGGCCCTGTCCCTACTGGAAAGGCAGCAGTGTGACAGATTCTGTCAGGACAGAAGGCCCCATCCCTGAGCAGATCCAGAGGCTCTGGCACTACTGGAAGAGGATTCTGTCCCAAATTCTGTCAGGACAGAAGGTCCCATCCTTGTCCCCATCCCTGAGCAGCCCCAGTGGCCAGTCCCTACTGGAAGGCTGGCTGTGTGACAGATTCTGTCAGGACAGAAGGTCCCATCCTTGTCCCCATCCCTGAGCAGCCCCAGGGCCGTGTCCCTATTGGAACGGTGGCCGTGTCACCGCCGCGGCGGCCGCGGTGGCTTTGGGGGGCAGCAGCTCGGGCCGGCTGACGGCCGCAGTCCGCGTGAAGCAGCGCAGGTTGCCCGTCTTGAGCGCGCACTGCACGGGCCACAGGATGATGCAGAAGATGATGATGAGGAGCGCCGAGAGCAGCACGATGCGCTTCCAGTCGTCACACAGCTCGCAACGTGACAGCCGCCCCGCCAGCCCTCCCGGGGCCGCCTCGGCGCTCTCGGCCTTGCTCAGGGCCACGTCGATGGACACGCACGACTCGGGGTTCTCGGCGTCGCCGTCGGAGGCGCGGCGGCAGCAGAGCTTGGTGCCGTCCATCCAGAGCTCGCGCTCGTGCTGCAGCTCGGGCGGCAGCGTGGCCAGCAGCTCCTTGCTGGTGCGCAGGCCGGGCGCGCCCTGGCTCGGCAGGTTGGTGGGGCGGCGGCAGAAGGGGCACGGCAGCAGCTCCTGGCCGGCGCCCAGCGCCGCGCTCAGCCGCGCCACGCACTCCAGGCAGAACACGTGCGAGCACTGCAGCAGCTTGGGCGTCTTGAAGCTGTTGTCGTAGGTGTTGAAGCAGATGGAGCACTCGACGGGCGAGGCCGGCTTGGGCGAGCCGGGGCTGGCGCAGCTCGGGGAGCCCGCGGGGGACCGGCCCTTCCTGCGGGCATCGCCCGGGGACGGCAGCACGATGGGGCTCAGCGGCACCGGCACCGAGCCCGGGGAGGCGGCAGCGGGGCTGGACGGGGACTCCGGCGTGCTCGAGTGCCACAGCTGCGGGAAGCAGGACATGATGGAGCCCCCCGAGGGGAAGTGAGCCCGGGGAGACTCTGCAAGAGAACAACGGCACGGGATTCATTTTAGCTCATTATTTTAGCTCATTATTTTATTCTATTTTATTCTAATTTATTTTATTTTATTCTATTCTATCTTATTCTAATCTATTTTATTCTATTTTATTTTTTAATTTTATTTAATTTTATTCTATTGTATTTTATTCTTTTATTTTATTCTATTTTATTTTGTTCTATTCCATTCTATTATTTTATTATTTTATTTAATGCTTTTATTTTATTTTATTTTATTTTATTTTATTCTTTTATTATTTAATTTATTTATTTATTCAGAATCACCCACTTTTAATTTCATTTTTTTAATTTATTTATTTATTTGGAATCATCCACTTTTTATTTCATTTCATTTATTTCATTCTCTTTCTTTCATTGTATTTATCTATTTAGAATCACCCACTTTTTATTTCATTTTATTTATTTTATTCTATTTTATTTATCTATTCAGCATCGCCCACTTTTTATTTATTCTATGTTATGATATTTTATTTTATTATCTTATTTATTCAGAATCACCCACTTTTAATTTAATTTTATTTACTTATTTATTTTCTTCTCCTAATTTTATCTGGCCTCACTCTTCGGCAGCCCCAAAAAGCCCATCAAGAAAAGCAAAGAACCCTCAGAGATCCCCCCAGACCTTTCCCAGCAGGAAATCCGCTGGAATTGCAGGGACAGGAGAGAAATTCCCACCAAATTCCTCCTTTTGGGGCAAAAAAACCAGAACTGGACCTACCCCAGGTGCTGGGAGCTGGGAGGAGAGCAGAGGATTCCATGGGGGAATCTCTTAATTCTGGGCTTATGGAGCTTGAGCCAGGCCTAAGAGACAGACAACATTTTCAGTGGGGGGGAATGGGGAAAAAAGCTTTTTTTGGGGAGATTTGGGCCGTGATCCTGGCTCCTGGGAGCTGGAATTCCAGAAAAAACCCAGCGAAGGGGGGAAATCCAGGCTTTTCCTGTTAAAAGTGTGGAATTCTCAGGCTGGAGCTGCAGCTCTGGGCTGTGACTGCGAGGAGGAAACGGCTCCTGTCCCTTCATCCCCCTCAAAATCCCCCAAAGTTTGGGGTATTTTAGGCAACATCAGCATCCAGACACAAATTTCAGCTCCTGCCTGGGAGTTCAGGAGCCCAAATCCCAGCAAATTGGATTACAAGTAATCCCTGTCCCTTCATCCTTCTTGGAATCCCCCAAAATTTGGGGTATTTTAAGGATCACCTGCACCCAGCCCCAGATTTTGAGTTTCATCCTTTTTGAAATCCCCCAAAATTCAGATTATTTTAGGGACCACCTGCACCCGGCCCCAGACTGCAGCTCCTGTCCCCGAAAGCTGCAGGAAATTCCTGGTGACAGCTCCGGGCTGGATTTCCCAGAACATTTTCCTGGGATGTGTCACCGAGGTTTGCAATGCTCAGCTGGTTCCTGTAATTACAGCTTGCCCCAGCAATTAAATCTGAATTTAAATTAGGAAACACCAAATATTCCTGACATTCCACAAGGAAAAAACCAAAAAAATCTCCATTATTTATATTATTTATAATTATTACAATTTATAATTTTAAATTTGTAATAATTATATTATTTTCTCATTATTTCTATTATTATCTCAATATCTATTCATTAATCTAAACTATTTATACATTTATATAGTGTGTGTATTTATTTATATATTTATATTAAAGCTATTTCTATTTATTTATATGTTTATATATTTATTTATAGGTACATGTATTTAAATATATTTAAATACCTATCTAAATATTTATATATTTATAATAATAAATTTATATGTTTATTTATTATATAATTCCCCTCAGAACCACCCTTCAGAACTTCTCTTTTTTTGTGCTTCTCTTCATTTAAATATGGATTTTTTTTTTTTTTAGGGTGCAGCTTCTCCTGTGGTTAAATTTTGTGCATTTCCAACTAATTTTAATGGTTTTTAATCTATTTTTAAAAATTTTTCCTGCTTACAGATAAATCACAAATCCAAGCCCAAACTGCCATAAAGATGAGGAAAATCTGAGGGAGTTTTTTCCTTTTTATCTTTTTTTTTTTTTTTTGCTAAATATTCCTTTTTTTCCCATCCCCTAAATGCAGATTTTTGCAGTTCCTGTGTGTTTTTCAGGGATTTTCAGGAATTCTGAGCAGCTGAGAAAGGGAGAAGCCTTGGCTTGCCCAAGTTCTTATTGCACAATTATGAATGATGAAATTATTAATTATTAATGATGAATTATGAAATTTCAGCTGCTCTCAGGAGCTTCTTATTGGTCTGGCCTACGTCAGCTCCAGCACAGCAAAATCCTGATTTAAACTCAAATTTACCCCAAAATTTACTTTTAAATAAAAATTCAGACTTTGCCATTTGCTAAATGCAATTGTGGCATTACAGAAGCTTCTTGGTTTGATTAAATTGAGATTTTGCTTATTTTTATCCTTTTATTCTGCTTATTTTTTGTTTGATATTTTGATTTTTGGGATTTGTGGATCAGTTGGAATGCAGGGATTTGGATCAAGATGAGGATGAGACATTTTAAATTCCTTAACTTCCCCTCCTGCATCTTTTTAACAGAATTTTTTTTATTTTTAGGGGCTTTTTATTTGATTTTCTGATTTTTTTTTTTCAATTCAGAGCCTCTCCTTTTGCCAGGTATTTACTGGGATTTTCCAGAAGCTTCAGGAAATAAAGAAACCATCCAGGAGAGGGACACAAAGGGAGGAATTCCATGATTTTTGTAAATTCCAGGAATCTTTTTACACCATAAAAGCAGACAGAGAGGGGTCACGTTTAGGATGGAGTTTGGGATTTAGGATTTGTCCTGTCCCAGTGATCCCAGTTCCAACAGTCCCTATTCCAGTGATCCCAGTCCCCGGGATTCCCATTCCAGCAATCCCAGGTCCAACAATCCCAGTTCAGTTCCAGCGATTCCTGTCCCAGTGATCCCAATTCCAACAATCCCAGTCCCAGTGATCCCAGTCCCAGTGATCCCAGTCCCACTGATCCCACTCCTACAATCCCAGTTCCAACAGTCCCTGCTCCAGTGATTCCAGTCCCAGTGATCCCAGTTCCAACGATCCCTATTCCAGTTCCCAGTTCCAACAGTCCCAGTTCCAATGATCCCAGTTCTAACAATCCCAGTTCCAACAATCTCAGTCCTACAATCCCAGTTCCAGTGATCCCAGTCCCAGTGATCTCTATTCCAGTTCCCCAGTCCCAGTGATCTCAGTTCCACCGATCCCAGTCCCAGTGATCCCAGTCCAACAGTCCCAGTGATCCCAGTTCCAAAAATGCCTATTCCAGTTCCCCAGTTCCAACAGCCCCAGCCCCAGTTCCCCAGTTCCAACAATCCCAGTTCCACTGCTCCCTGTTCCAGTGATCCCAGTCCAACAGTCCCAGCCCCAGTGATCCCAGTTCAGTTCCAACAATCCTTATTCCAGTTCCTCAGTTCCAGTGATCCCAGTCCCAACAATCCCTGTCCCACTGATGCCAGTTCCAGCAATCCCTGTTCCAGTTCCCCAGTTCCAGGTGCCCAGTCCCAGAGATGGCTCAGTGGGATTCCACCCCCAGCCCCATAAATACCTGTCCAGGCGCTGTTAGAGGAACCAAACCATCTCCTGCTCTCCCAGTGCCCCGGAATCCTCCCGGAACCCCAGGAGGGCCCAGGAATCCCTGAAGTGCTGCAGGAACCCCCCGGGAGCGCGGGATTGGATCCCGAGAGCCGAGCCCGGGCTGTGCTGCGGGATTTCCCGGAGCAGGAAATCCCAGCGCCGCCAGCCCAGGTGAGTTTTATCCCTTCCTGCACAGGTGACTTTTCCTGCTCCGCCCGCCCGGCCCCATCCGCTGAATCACGGCTGGAATCGCGGCTGGAGTCACTCACAGCCAGCCTGGAATGCTCGGGGCCGCGGGGAAAACACCCCGTGAGCCCCGGCCACACCGGGAAACCCGGGTTTGGGGGTTTGAAACATCTCCTTTCCTTTCCCATCCATTTCCGTCTGTGGTCCCTCTTTTCCAGACTGGGAAATTCGATTTTTGAGGGGGTTTAAAAATTTTTCTCTCGTTTTTCATCAATTTCCATCATTGAGCCCTCTTTTCCAGACTAGGAAATTCGATTTTTGGAGGTTTAAAATTTTTTCCCCTAATTTATTCCCTCTTCTGCAGGCTGGGAAATCCAAGTTTTGAGAGGTTTGCAACATTTCCTCTCCTTTTCCATCCATTTCCGTCTGTGATCCCTCTTTTCCAACCTGGGAAATTCTGATTGCCAGGGATTTTTTTAAATTTTCCATCAGTGATCCCTCTTTTCCAGGCGGGGATATTTGATTTTTGAGGGGGGCTTTTTTGTTTGTTTTTGGTTTTATTTTTAATTATTATTGTTATTTTTCCATAATTTATCCCTATTTTCCAGGCTGGGAATTCTGGTTTCCAAGGGTTTTCAAAACTTTCTGTCAATTTCCATTCCCTCTTTTCCAGGTTGGAAAATTCTATTTTTGAGCATTTTTAAAATTTTCCATAATTTATCCCTTTTTTCCAGGGTCCTTGGAATTGTCCAGCGCTGGGATATTCTGGTTTTGAGGGGTTTTCAAAATTTTCTGTTGTTTTCCATCAATTTCCATTGATGGAAAATTCAATTTCATTGATCCTTCTTGAGATTGTCTGGCAGGAACAGAGCAGGAGAAAATAAAATAAAATATACAATACAATAAAATATACAATACAATGAAGTTTAAAAATATATAGAATATAATATAAAATCTAAAGTAAAGTAAAATAAAAATAATATAAAATAAAATTTTAGAAATACATTAAAAATAAAATAAAGCGTTAAAATATAATAAAATAATAAAATAAAAGATAACAATAAAATAAAATAAAATAAAATAAAATAATAAATAAAATCCATGCCAGGGTTAGCTCCAGGTTGCTCTGGTGACTCACCAGCTCCTTCCTGCCAGGAGCCAGCACAGCTTCTGGAATTCCCATTGGAATTTGACATCCTGGGAACTGCAGAGCCGACCCCAGCCGGGAGGGGAAAGCCTGGGAACCGTTCCCTGCTGGAGCACCGGGAATTCCGGGAATGCTGCAGGGAAAAAGAGCTGGGAATTGTTTATCTGGAGCCAGGGAGAGAAAAGTTTGGGAACCGTTCCTTGTTTCCAGCCTGGAGCGGGAATTCCCAGCCCCAGATTTCCGGGAATGCTGCAGGGAGGAAGAGCTGGAGCTCAGGGAATTGTTTCTCTGGAAATTCTCCGTACCCGGAATTTCTGGGAATGCTGCAGGGACAGAAAGCTGGGAATTGTCTCTCTGGATCCAGGAACAGAATAAGGCTGGGAACCATTCCTGATGGAGCACCGGGAATTCCCGGGAATGCTGCAGGGGCAGAGCTGGGAATTGTGTCTCAGCAAAAGCTGCCAAGAGGGAGGAGGAGAGCTCAGAGTGTTTTCCCTGGATCTTTCCCGTGTGTTTTCCCTGGATCTTTCCCGTGTGTTCTCCCTGGATATTTCCCGTGTGTTCTCCCTGGATTCCAGGAGCTGAGGAGCGTGGATGCAGGAGCGGCTGGAAAATCAGAAATCAATCAGAAATCAATCAGAAACCAATCAGAAATATTAAATATAGAATTAATACAAAATATTTATGATATTATTGTTTGTTAATAGGATATACTGATGACGTTTTAACTCATCCTAAATCCTGGATCTCCCGCTCTTCCCAGCAGGTGCTGGGAGCTCTCTCATTGTCCCGTGCCTGTCCCGGTGCGGTCCCGCGGCCCTGAGTCACTTCCCTCCGCCGGGAACGGCTCGGGAATGGCTCGGGAATGGCTCGGGAATGACTCCGGGATCGGGAATGTGCCGGCAGAGCCCGGCAGTGCCTCCAGGGCCCTCCCGCCGCTCCTCTCCCGCTTCTCCTGCCCTAACCAAACCCTCCGGCCCTCTGCTGGCAGAATTCCTGCTGTTCCAGCCGGGGATCCATGGGATCCTCACAGCCCCGGATCGATCCCCCATTCCTGCTGTTCCAGCCGGGATCCATGGGATCCTCACGGCCCCGGATCGATCCCCCATTCCTGCTTTTCCAGCCGGGATCCATGGGATCCTCACAGCCCAGGGACTCCCAGGATGGTTTGCACTGCCCAGAGCACATCCAGGTAGGAAGGAGGAGTTGGGATTCCAAGGAATCAGGAATTCCGTGAATTCAGGAATTCTCTATTCCCATATTCCCATCCCCATTCCCATATCCCATTCCCATTTCCATTCCCATCTCCCTGTCCTATTCCCATTCCCATCAATTCCCAATTTCCCATTCCCTGCCCCATTCCCATATTCCCATTCCTAATCCCTTTCCCATTTCCCATTCCCATTCCCATTTCCCAATCTCATCCCCATTCCCATTCTCATATTCCCATTCCTAATCCCATTTCCCATTTCCCATTCCCATTTCCCAATCTCATCCCCATTCCCATTCTCATATTCCCATTCCCATGGGAATTTCCAACACAGAAATCCATCCAGGAATTCCTGGCTGGCCCCAAACCCCTGGAATTTCGAGCCTCTCCCACTTCCAGGGATTTTTCTCCCCTTTATTCAGGGAAATAAGTCAGAAAATCCTTCATGGATTTTTTATTTTTATATTTATAATTTTTTTAGATTTAATTTTGGAGCTTCAGGGGTGATTCCCCATCTCCTTTTCCCCCTCCTTCCCTTTTATTTTAAAAAAATAATATTTACAAAGCCATGGAAATGAAGCAAGATTACCTCATTAGCTGTAATTTGGATAATTATCATATTTATGAATATTCATGACATTTTTCACCTCCTACCTTTACAAATATTTGTATTTTGAGGCAGTCTTGATTTAAAATAAAGAACAATCTGACAAAACCAATCCATATTTTGTGTATAATTTGCAATTTCCAGTACTAAAAAAGTTTAGGGAAGACATCCAAAACCTCCAGGAATCTTTTCCATGATAATTTAAGCAGAAAAACAGAATTTCCTCAAAATGAAGGTGAGGAGCAGCTTCACATTTGTGTAAATGAGGCCTTTGAGGTTTTTTATTTACGTTTTGTCAGCAAAAAAAAAAACCCTGAGGGAAGCTGGCTTGGAAATGCCAAATTTAAATGGATTTGTGCTCCAAGGAATGAGGAAAATTCTGGGATTGCGGAAGGAGCTGCTCCTCATCCGCATGCAAAATAACAAGGGGTTAAAAGGGGAAATAAACCACATGAAAGGACATGAAGGGGAAATGAACCACATTTTTAGGGGAAATAAATCACATGAAAGGAGATTTGTAGGGGGAAATAAACCACAGAAGAAGGAGATTTGTAAGGGGAAATAAGCCCCAGAAGAAGGAAATTTTTAGGGGAAATGAACCACAGAAGAAGGAGATTTTTAGGGAGAATAAACCACACTGTTTCCTTTATGGAATTATGGAATGGTTTGGATGGGATCTTAAATCCCATCAAGTCCCACCCCTTTCCCCGGACAGGGACACCTCCCCCTGTCCCAGGCTGGCCTCGGGCACTGCCAGGGATAGGGCAGCCACATCTGGCACAGCTGTTTTTTCCCGATTTTCCCGTTTTTCCTGATTTTCCCGAATTCCCGGGATTTTGGGGCGCACAGGCCTCGACCCCGCCGCCTCCTCCCTCCCGCCGCGTCAGCGTTGCCGGGCAACGCCTAAAATGGCGGCGCGCGCGCGAGCCACGCCGGGAGTTGTAGTGCGGACACCCCACCGCCCCCGCGCCCCGCCGGCAGTGCGGGACTCGCTTTCCCAGCAGGCACCGCGGCGCTGCGCGAAAAGGCTGAGAGAGCGTATTTACCTGCGGGGAGTGGGGTACAGGTGGGGCGCGCCGCGGGTGCTGTTGGGATTTGTAGTTTCTGGCGGAGGGCCGCTAGGCGAAGCGGCGAGGAGGGCGGTGGCCGCGGGACTACAACTCCCAGGGTGGCGCGGGGAGCAGCGGGCTGGGCGCCGGTGGAGGGCGGGGGGTACGAACGGGAACCTCGGCGGTGGCGGGGGGATGCTCGGGGGAGCTCTCAGGTGAGGAGGAGGAGGAGCAGGAGGAAACGGGAGGGAGAAGGGGCGGCGAGCGCCGGGGCAAGCGGCGAGCCCTGGGTGGGGCCCCATTGTTCGCGGTGGGCAGAGGTTCCTCATGGAGTCACCGAGTTCTCCGGGGAAATCGGCACCAGCGGGGTCGGAGGGGTTTGGTTTTGGGATTAAAAAGCTTTAGGATTAAAAGGCTTTAGGATTAAAAGACGCCCCTTGTTTCTGCTCCTTGCCCAGCGCTTTTGGGGCCAGCTGCGTTGGGAAAGGAATCCTCTCCTTCTTACCCCCCAGTGAAACTTTTATTTCCTAATAATTTAACTCGGTTGAAAACGATTTTTTGCCGATCTGAGCTTGTTGGGGTGGTGCGTGTTTGGTGATACTGTTTTGGTGTGTTTTTCCTGGCTGAGCTTCCCCCAAATGCACATCCGAATAACACGGGTGTTGGTGCACCGTTTAGGGGTGAAAAAAAAACCCGAATTGGCCATAGAAACATTGGGATTGCTGAGCCTGGAGAGGGGAAACTTTGGGGCGACCTCGCTGTGACCTTCTCGGGCTGCAGGAAGGGGAATTTCCAAGGGATGGAGTAACAGGACAAAGGGGGATTAATTCCAAGCGACAAGGAGTGGGTTTGGGTTGGATTTTGGGGAGAAATCCCTCCCTGTGAGGCTGCTGGGACCTTGGCACTGGTTATCCCATGGATATCCCATCCCTGGAATGCCCCAAGCCAGGCTGGACAGGGCTTGGAGCCACCGGGGGCACAGCAAGGTGACACTGAATGGCCTTTAAATCCCTTCCAACCCATTCCTTTATTCCATTCCTAAACCACTTTTCCCTGTGGAATTTTCACTTCTCCTTCCCCAAACCACTTTCCCCTGTATAATATGAATTTCTCCTTCCCAGCCCACTTTTCCCTGTAGAATATGAATTTCTCCTTCCCCAAACCACTTTTCACTGTAGAATATTCACTTCTCCTTCCCCAAACCACTTTTCCCTGTGGAATATTCATCTCTCCTCCTGATTTTTCGTGCTGCTGTAAGAGCAGAAGGTGTCCCAGCAGTAAATATGAATGAATGTTTGCTCAAGGCAGGTGTGGAGCACCTTTTACAGCAAAGCCTGGCTTAAGGTGGCTTTGATTAAACCCAGCTTTTAATTGCTGAGCGCTGTTACAAAACCCCAGCCGTGGATAGGGCAGGACTGAGCTCAGCTCCAAGCTGGAAAAACGAGTCCTGCTCCAGCTGGGATTGATAAAAGATTGTTTTGTTAAACCTTTGCAGGTTCCTGGTGAAATGAGCAGCAAAGCAGGAGCCTCAGGTGTTTGCTGGCAGCTGGGCAAGGTGCACAGGGCTCCTGGGAGCCTGCAGGTGAGTGACACTTGCAGCTCTTAAAACCTTCCATTCCTTTCTGTTTTATCATTTAAATGTTTATAACCCTTCCATTCCTTTCTGTTTTATCATTTAAATGTTTATAACCCTTCCAGTCTTCTCTGGTTTATCATTTCAGTGTTTAAAACCCTTCGATTCTTCTCTCAGTTTTATCATTTCAGTATTTAAAACCTCTTTTGTTCTGCTTTTCCAACCCTTTAGTTCTTCTCTCAGTTTAATAATTTCAGCTTTTCTCCTCAGTTTTATAATTTCAACTTTCAAAACCTCTCTGGTTATGTTTTCAGTTTTGTCATTTTAGCTTTTAAAACCCTTTCATTCTTCTCAGTTTTATAATTTCAGCTTTTAAAATCCTTCCATTCTTCTCTCAGTTTTATCATTTCAATGTTTAAAACCCTTTCATTCTTCTCTCAGTTTTAGAATTCCAACTTTTCTCCTCAGTTTTATAATTTCAGCCTTTAAAACCTCTCTGGTTCTGCTCTCAGTTTTATAATTTCAGCTTTTCCAACTCCTTAATTCTTCACTCAGTTCTATCATTCCAACTTTTAAAACCTCTCTGATTCTGCTCTATTTTATCATTTCAGCCTTTCCAACCCTTGATTCTTCTCTCAGTTTTATCATTTCGATGTTTAAAACCCTTGCATTCTTCTCTCAGTTTTATAATTTCAGCTCCTCTCCTCAGTTTTTTCATTTCAGCTTTTCCAGCTCTCTCTGGTCCTGCTCTCAGCTTTATTATCACTTCAGAATTAAGCACCTTTTGGGTGTGATGTGGTTTCAAACGCAGGGAATTGCGAAACCACCTGAATTTCAGGCACAGTTTCTCTGCACTTCCATCCTTTCCCAGCTGCTGAAGTAATTCCCAAGCTCCAGCAAGAAAAATGCTGATAATGCAGCAGAAAAAAATGGAAACTGTGGAGATAATGAAAACATTTTGCTTGCAGGAGTGGGAGGAAAGCCCTTGGTGTTCCTGAGATGTTTGTGTTACTTCTGAGGCACAACAAGAGGCAGAATTCCCTCATGGGATTCATTCCCATGGGGATCTGAGCTGGCAGAGATTTGGGATTTGTTCCAAACCCGACACCCAGGCTGTGAAATCCTTGTTGGAATTCTGAAATCTGCCTGCCCCAAACTGAGCGGGCAGGAAAATCATGAGGGAAAAATATCTTCTAATTCAGCCAGAGGCTTTATGTGTATGTGTGTATATATATATAAAAATTATTTTTTCCCCCAGATCCACAGGGAAGGCACTGCCAAACATGGAACAGATTTTTAGGGGAATTTATTTTGCTGTGGGTGTTTGATCCTGAGGAAATTGTGCTACACTAATTTTCCACAAGAATTTTGGGATGGGATGGAGAGAATTTAAAGCTCATCCTTTCCAATATCTCAGGTTTTTCCAGCCTGGCCTGGGACAATTCCAGGGATGGGGCAGCCACAAATTCCCTGGGAATTCCATCCCAGGCCCTCACAATTCCTTCCCAATTTCCTGCCCAAACCTCCCCTCACGCTTCATTTCTCCTCAGGGTTGGTGGATCCTCAATTTCCTGAAGGTTTTAGGGTTTTTTTTCCTCTCTAAATTTCAATTTAGGAGGTAAAACCTCCTCCTTGGAGGCAGCAAAATGTTGTGTTCGACCAGAAAATGCTGTTTCTTCCCAGGGTGTGAAATCCTTGTTGGAATTCCAACATTTTCCTGCCCTGGCAGGAAAATTGTGAGGGAAAAATATCCTCTAATTCAGGCAGAGGCTTTAAATATATATTTATAAATATTTTTTTTTTCCAAATCCACATAGATGCTGCCAAACATGGAACAGATTTTCGGGCAAATTTATTTTGCTCTGGGTGTTTGATACTGAGGAAATTTGTGTGAAATTTGCCAATTTTGGGATGGCTTGGAGGGAATGAAGTAGGAATAAAATAATTTTAAAAATTAAGTGAAAATTAAGTTAAAAATACCAAATATTTTAAGTGTTTAGAAACTTTAAAGCAGCTTTTTGAGCTCAGCTTTGCTTCCAGACTGGTTCAATAAAAAGCCCAACAGCTTCAGATCCATCAAATGTTTCCAAATTCTTTCTGGCTGATGGAAATAAAAATTATTGGCTGATGGAAATAAAAATTATTGATCCAGAGGCTGGGATAGCTGCAGGGCCAGGGTCAGAAATCCTCTGTGTCCTGATCTGTTTCAGGGATGGGAATCCAAGCAGGACTGAGCTGATTGAGCTGTGGCCTTCACCAGGAGGATCCAGCACTTCAAAGTGGCTTTTTCCACCCAAATTTTCCCCTTTATTATGACCTGTTCCACAAGGGTATTCTTCTAGGTAAGAACAATCAAATTTTAAATAATAATTTAATTTTAGTATGGTTTTTAAATCAATAACCCTTTTTCATCTGTATTTTCTTACTCTTTGAATAAGCAGCTATTGACAAAAATCTGAATAATAATTTAATTTATTATGGTTTTATAATCAATAATCCTTTTTCATCTGTGTTTTCTTATTCTTTGAATATTCAGATATTGACAAAAATCTAAATAATTTAATTTTATTATGTTTTTTAATAATTAATCCTTTCTCATCTGTTTCCTTACTCTTCCCACCCTCTTTTTTTCCCTAAACTTCTTTAACTTCTTTAAAGGGAAGCAGACTGCCCATGCCATTAATAAATAATTTGAATTTATTCCCAAATTTTCTCCAGATCTGTGTTTTTCCTGGGAATGGAGGTGCCCTTCGTGCTTCTCCTGACCAGGCTCGTGGCAGAAGTTGCAGGAAAATCCACGGATAACTCAGTGGGTGCTCCAGGAATTTAATTTAATTTAATTTTTATTACTATTCGTTTTTTTAAATTATTTTTATTTTTTTACCTGAAATTTTCTATATTTTTATTTAGAAAATAAAAATAAAATGGATTTAGAAAAGAAAAATAAAATTCATTTCTAAGAGCAGACTAAAATAGATTTTTAAAAATAAAATTTATATCAAAAATAAACTAAAATGGATTTAGAAAAATAAAATTGATTTATAAAATAAAAATAAAATTAAAAATAAACCAAGTTTTCTCCTTGCTTGAAAAAAATTCCAGTGGGTGTTAAGTGAATTATCCTTAATTTCTGGGGGAATTTTTAACTTATTTTTTATATTTATTATTATTTCCTCGATGGAAAAGTGGGGATTCATTGGGAATTTCTCTCCTCAGGTGCCAGACCCGGAATGTTGTGTGGAAATGTTGGATTCCAACAGCTCCTGCCCAGTCACCCACCAGTGCAGCCCAGGTAGGAATTATTTGGGATCAATCCATGGAATTTGGGTTGGAAAAGCCCTTAAAGATCATTTATTCCATGGGCAGACACCAAGCTGGCCTTGGGGAATTCCAGGGATCAAAAATTCCCAGATTTTCTAGACTTTAATACCAGAATCCAGCAGCTGGAGAGTGCAAATTAATTAATTAATTAGTATTATTCCCTTCAAATTCCTCCTCCTTTTTTCCCTTTGGAAACTTTTATTTTTCTGGGATAATCATTGTGGCTCAATGAGAATTCTCACTGAGAATTCCAGGGATAAAAAATTCCCAGACTTTTGTTATTCCCTTTTATTTTTTTCTCCTTTTTTCCCTTTGGAAAATTTTAATTTTCTGGGATAATCACTGGGGCCTTGGGGAATTCCAGGGATAAAAAATTCCCAGATTTTCTGGACTTTAATACCAAAATCCAGCAGCTGGGGAGTGAAAATTAATTATTTCCTCATCATTCCTTCTCTTTTTTCCCTTTGGGAAATTTTTGGTTTTCCTGGGATAAAAACTGGGAATAACAATTAGGAATAAAATTTGAGAATAAAACCTCTTTAGTGTGGGAAAAGGGGAATCAGGTGCTGTTTGTAACCCCCCAAAAAGGTAATTTCTGCTTTTTTTCCCCCTCTAAAACCTGGGAATTGCCAGAAAATTGGGAATTTTGTTGTTTTATCCATTTTCCATGTTTTTTTGGCAGGATGCTACAGGAGGTGGAATGAGGATGGGAGCAGCAGCTGCATCAAATGCAGGAATGAGACCCTGCCCAGCCCCTCTGGGCACAACCTCAGCGAGTGCAGGAACTGTGAGTTTTTAACCCATTTTTATCAAATATATTTAATTAAATTAATTGGAATTAATGGTAATAATTTTTCTTAATCAATTGGTATCAATTACTGCAAAAATTCCACCAAAAGGCAGCAAAAAATTGAGATTTTTATCCCACATTCTTGAATTAATTTTAATTTAATTAACTTTAATTTAAATTATTTTGTTAATTATTGACATCAATTCCTGCAGCAAAAACTCCTCAAAAATGCAGCAAAAATTGGAGATTTTTTATCCCACATCCTTGAATTAATTTGAATTTAAATACATTTAATTATTTAAATTCTTTTTTATTTATTAATTACCATTTATTCCCACAGCAAAAATTGGTATTTTTATTCCACAAAATATTAAAATCATTCCCAAATTCCTGGTGGGATTTTGAGTGGGAAAAGCTGTAGGAATTTGGTGTGCAGGAAGGGGAAAAATGGCAAGATTTGGGCTGGGGATGGATTTTGGTGTAAATTTTCTGGTTTTTTTCCCCAGCTGGGAGCAGAGGGATGAACTCCCACGTGAACATGAGCTCTCCTTTCACCCAGAACTTTGGTGAGAACCTGGAATTTTGGGAGGATTTGGGATCCTGAAAGAAGGGATTTAATGAATTAAAAGTGTTAAAATTAGTTTAAAAAGGGATTTAATTAGTTTTAAAAATTATTTAATCAGTTTAAAAGGGGATTTCATTTGTTAAAATGAGTTTATAAAGGGATTTTATGAGTTTAAAAGTGTTTGAATTTGTTAAAATAAGTTTTAAAGGTGATTTAATGACTTCAAAAAGTGTTTAACCAATTAAAGTGTTTTCATTTGTTAAAATGAGTTTTAAAAAGAGATTTAATGTATTAAAAGTGATTTAATGAGTTTAAAGTGGTTTAATTTGCTAAAATGAGTTTAAAAAGTGATTTAATATCAAACTTATTTAATTGATTAAAATTTGTTAAAACTGATTTAATCCCTGGCAGCTGCCATTGAAATTGAAACTCAATTTCAGGTACTGGAATGATCCAACAGCACCTAAAATCAGAATTTGCTCTTTATTTGGATTTAATCCTTTGATGAAAAGAGATTTTTGCTCCAAGCCAGACTTTTCTCTCTTTTTTGATCATTTTTTCATTTCCAGGGGCCCCGAAGTCGCCGCTTCTCTGATTCTGGGGACGTTTTTCCTCAGTTTATTCCTGATCCTTTCTGTGGCTTCTTTTTTCTACCTCAAACGAGCCAACAAACTCCCAAAGATTTTCTACAGAAGGAACAAAGGTTAAAACAAATCTTTAATTATCCATTAATTAATGAACTTTGCTCTGTTAATTGACTGAGACGGGAATTTTTCCTTGAAAATTTCCCATTTTGTGGAGAAAATCCCCATTTTGGGCTGTTAAATTCTTATTCTGTGGAGAAAATCCCAGTTCTGAGCTCATAAATTGCCAATTTTGTGGAGAAAATCCCCATTTTTGTGGAGAAAATTCCCATTTTGTGCCAATAAATTCTCAGTCTTTAGAGTCCTATAAGCAATAAATTCTCCAAATGGGATTTTGGAGTATTTTGGTTGGATTTTGAGAGAAAATTCCTTTTGTTAACAAGAAAGTTATTCCCTCCATGGCTGTATTTTTGGAAAATGAACAATTCCGTCCTTCAAATTAATGAAAATAATCTTAATTAATCTTTTTTTTTCTTCTTTTTTAGCATCTGTTCTCCAGCCCAGTGAAACAGTGAGTGGATTCTGCTTTTATAGGAACATTAAATAAACAAGAATTTCCATTTTAATTAACTAAATTGGGACTTTATTAAGTAACTCCTTAATTGATGAATGAGGCTGAAATAAAATTAAAGATATTTTGGGGTTCTTTGGATCCAAACTGGAACAAAAATGGAAAAATAGTTTATTTTTCCAAGAAAAAACTCTGTACACAGTGAAAATTATAGGAATCCTAAAAAATTCCTAGATTTTTTTAAAGAAAGACTGTTACAATTTGGGTTTTTTTGACATTATCCTTCTGTTCCACAGGCATCCATGATCTCTCCTCCAGCTTCTTCAGGTGAGGAAGTTTCCCCTGGAATGTGCTAAAAATAAATGGAAAATCCCAAAAATTCCCAGGATAAGGAACAGAAATCCAGTGGGATTTGATTTTTCTAATAGGATTTGTTGCTTTGATTTTGCAGGGCAAAATATTGATGGGATTTCTGGTGGGAAATCCATTTGGGGGGCTCTGGTTGGGTTTTCTGGGATTGGTTTTGTGGGTTTAGTTTGGGTTTTGGGGTTGAGTTTTTGGGTTTGGGGTTAGGTTTTGTGGGTTTAGGTTTGGGGCTGGGTTTTGTGCATTTAATTTTGGGGTTTTGGTTGAGTTTTGTGGGTTTTAGTTTGGGTTTGGGGGTTTAATTTTGGGTTTCGAGTTGAGTTTTGTGGGTTTAGTTTGGGGGGTTGGGTTTTGGGGATTTAGGCTTGGTTTTGTGGTTGGGTTTTGTGGGTTTTAGGTTTGGGTTTTGTGTGGTTAAAACCCACAAAACTCAACCCCAAACCCCCAAAACTCAACCCCAACCCCTCCTTCACCTCAATCCCCACATGCCACCCCCTCCTCCCTTTGGGAATTCCCTCCCCAATCCCATTCTCAGGGATTTTTTTGGGATATTTTGTCCCTGGCAGTGCGGAAGCCGCACTAAAACCCAAAACCCAACCACAACTCCAAATCCCAACCCTAAACCCCCAAAACCCAACCCCAAACCCTGCTGTGCCTCAATCCCCACATCCCATCCCTCTCCCTTTGGGAATTCCCTCTGGGACCCCATTCCCAGGGATGTTTTTGGGCTGTTTTGTCCCGGCAGTGCGAAAGCTGTGCTAAAACCCAACCACAACTCCAAATCCCAACCCCAAACCACAACCCAACGCCAAACCCCGCTGCGCCTCAATCCCCGCATCCCACCTCCCTCCCCCTTTGGGAATTCCCTCTGGGACCCCATTCCCAGGGATGTTTTTGGGCTGTTTTGTCCCGGCAGTGCGGAAGCCGCGCTACGTCCGCCGCGAGCGCGCCCTGGTCCCGCCCGGCCCCGCCGACAGCCGGGTCAGCAACGTGTGAGCCCGACCCCGGAGCGTCCCCAGGACACCCCTGGGAGCTGCTGATCCCACAGGAACCCCAAAGGGTTTGTGCCAAATCTCACCCCCAGTTCACGGCGGCACCGGCCCGGGGACATCTGGGGGCTTTGGAGGGTCCTGGTGCTGCTCCGGGGGTTCCTGCCCCAGGATGGGGGAATTCCTCAGGGATTTGGGGGATTTTTGGTGTTGAGGGAGAATTCCTGAAGGATTTGGGGACTTATGGAGAGAATCCTTATGGAATTCGGGGGATTTTCCCTGTTTGGAGAGAATCCTTAAGGAATTCGGGAGATTTTTTTCCTGTTTGGGGGAGAATTCCTGAGGGATTCGGGGGATTTTTCCTCTTTGGGGAGAATTCCTGAGGGATCTGGGGACTTTTGGAGAGAATCCTTAAGGCATTTGGGGGATTTTCCCTGTTTGGAGAGAATCCTTAAGGAATTTTTCCCTGTTTGGAGAGAATCCTTAAGGAATTTGGGGAATTTTCCCTATTTGGAAAGAACCTTTTGGGAATTTGGGGATTTTCCTTGGGATGTGACCCCAAAACTGGAGCTGGGATTTGGGATGTGGATCTGTTCAGGGCTGGACACTTGGCAAAGGGATCCTCTCAAGTGCCACTGCTTTAGCCTGGGACAGTGATTAATTATGCTAATTAATTGTGCTGACTAACCATGCTAATTAATCATGACAATAATTAAGATGCAGAATCCTTTGGAAGCAAATCCCAGATCCCACTGGGAGCTCTCCTGGTGCTCAATCCAGGCCTGATCCCAAATCTTGGGATTTTTTTGGGAATTTTTCCAGCTCAATCCTTGGATTAAATGTTCTCCAAGGGATAATCCATTCCTGGAATTGGGAATTCCTGCTTTTGGGGCAATCCCTGCTCAGGGATTTTTGGGATCAGCCACAGGGATCAAGACAACTCCTGCCAGTGGAAAAATGGGATTTTTGGTGTGGGAAATCCCTGGAATTTGAGCTCCAGAGGCATTCCCCAATTCCAGGCACCAGCCTCAGCTTCTCCCATCAATCTTGGTCCTGCCTGAGGAATTTTGGGAAGTTCAAAGAGCTGGAAAAGGATTTTTTTTTCCTGACTGGGTCTCCCTCCAGTTTTTCCATCCAAGCCTGAGGGTCCTTAATCCATGGAAAATTCCTAAATCCATCCTAAATCCATGGAAAAGTCCTAAATCTATCCTAAATCCATGGAGAGGTCCTAAATCTATCCTAAATCCATGGAGAAGTCACTGTCACCTCCTGGAATTCCAAGTATTTTCCTCCTGGCTGGGCTGGATCAGGGATCCATCCTAAATCCATCTTAAATCCACCCTAAATCCATGAAAGTTTCACTGTCCCCACTGGAATTCCAGCTTTCCTCCTGGATCCTAAATCCATTCCCAAATCCATGGAATTTCACTGTCACCCCCTGGAATTCCAACTATTTTCCCCCTGGCTGGGCTGGTTCTGGGATCCATCCCAAATCCCTGGAATTTCTCGGTCACCCCCTGGAATTGCAGCTCTGAGCATTCCCAGAGCTGGGAACTTTGGTTCTCCCCTTTTTTCCCAAATTTTAAATGGGAAAATGAGAACAGAACTCTTGGATCTGCCTCCCACCTGGAGAATCCACATTTCCCTGGGGTTCCAACCTTCCAAGAGGAGAATTTGGGATGAGAAGAAATCCGTTTATCCCATGGAATAATCCCATTTTTTCTGGGAATTTTGGGGCAGCTGGATTTGCTTTTATCTCCTTAAAAAACAAAATTTTGGTGGAATTTTTAGGGGTAAAACCCAAATCATGGAGAGGCTCCTGTGCCAAAAAATTCCAAATTTTTCCTCTTTCTTATGAGAAATAAAATTCTTTTCCTCCTAGCCAAGGAATTCCAGTTGAAATTCCCAATTTTTGGACGATTTGGGAGATTCCAACTTGGAATTTTGATCATTTCAATTTTTTTTGTGCTGCTGAGATTTTTTTTCCCTTCCCAAGTAGGAAGGTTTTATCCTGGAATTCAGAATTCCTGAGGATTTCCCAAATTCCTAAGGATTTTCTGAATTCCAAAGGGGGGAAAAAAAAAAAGGAGGAACTATGCAAATAATTCCAAGGAATTGCACCTCTGGAGCTGGGAATTCCTGTGCGTTAATTCCTGTCCTGCTTAATTGCTGAAATTTTAATTTATTGAAGGATCAGCTCCTTTTTCTGTCTCTTCTCGTGTGGGATTTGCTTTAATTGTTGTCTAATAATGGGATTTGTGACATTAAAAATGGGATTTGTGTAAACGTCTAAAAATCTAATTCTGTGTGTGATTAAAATTGAGTTTTTCTCAGTGATTTTTACCCAGAAAATGAAAATCCCGAGATTTTTACCCAGAACATTTCAAAATCGTGAAAATTTTACCCAGAAAATGTTAAAATCCCCAATTTTTTTCTCGTTTTTTGGGGTGTGGTTCAGCTTTGCCATTGCTGTGAACTCGTGGCTGAGTTTGTGGGGTTTAGGTTTGGTTTTATGGGTTTTGTGTTGGGTTTGGGGTTGAGCTTTGGATTTGGGTTTAAGGTTGGGTTTTGTGGGTTTAATTTTGGGGTTTGATTTCGTGAGTTTAGGTTTGGTTGGGGGTTGAATTTTGTGGGTTTTGGGTTTTGTGGGTTTGGGTTTGTGCTTGAGTTTGGTGGGTTTAGATTTGGATTTGGGGTTAAGGTTTGGGTTTAATTTGGGGCTCTGTGGTTGAATTTTGTGGGTTTAGTTTTGGGTTTGAGGTTGAGCTTAGGTTCTGTGGGTTTAATTTTGAGTTTTCTGGGTTTTTCCTTCCTTCCCACCATCAAATTCCCTTTCCAAAGTGCTGCTTTGGGTTGAAAACAATAAAATTGTGCTTTAAAACTCGGTTTTAACCCCCCAATATTTCCTGCATTTGTATCTTTGTAAACAGTGCCAAAATAAAGAGATTTAAACTTTTCTTTTTTGGCTTTTCAGCTTTTTTGGGAGTTGATTAGAAAATCAAACAGGAAAAAATGTTGGGAAAATCAAATTCCAAGCCTGTGCTGGCCCTCGGGGAGAGCTGAGCAGGGAAATTTCCTTAAATCCCTAAATTCCAGGAGCTGCAATTCCAGAGGCTCTGGGACTGGGAGAGCTTTAATTAGGAGTGAGCAATTAGCACGGGCTTAATTAAGATGTTTACATCGAGCAGATAAAGCTGGGCTTTAATTCCCTTTTTCCCTCCCTATTCCCCACTGGGATCAGATTTAGGGGTTTGGGGTTGGGATTGGGGAAATTCCCACTGCAATTCCCAATTCCCCTTCCCAGTGATGTCATTTCCACTGTTGATTTTTGGCTGATTTCTTTGAATTCCATGGATTTCCTTTGAATTCCATGGATTTCTTTGGAATTTAGTTTGAATTTAATGGATTTCTTTTGGATGTCCTTTAATTCCACGGATTTTCTTTTAATTTCATGGATTTCTTTTTAATTTCACTGATTTCTTTTGGATTTCTTTTTAATTCTACAGATTTCCTTTTAATTTCCTTTCAATTCCATGGATTTCCTTTAATTCCATGGATTTCCTTTCAATTCCATGGATTACTTTTGGATTTCTTTTTAATTCCATAGATTTCCCTTTAATTCCACGGATTTCCTTCAATTCCACGGATTTTTTAAAATTTTATTTCATGGATTTCTTGTTAATTTCATCAGTTTCTTTTCATTTCATCCCTGGAAATCCCTGGAGCTGTGGCCACTGGGGGGAGTAGAAGACAAAGAGAGTCCAGAGAAGTTGAACTGGGAGCTCAATTTTCCAATAATTCCTGGGAACAGGTGAATCCTCCTGAATCCCTGGGGAAAAAACAGGTCACTAATTGCCTCTGGATCAGCAAATCCCAGGATTTTGCCTTTGGATCAGCAAATCCCGAGATTTTGCCTCTGGCTCAGTAAATCCCAGGATTTTGCCTCTGGATCAGCAAATCCTGGGATTTTGGCCCAGGGCATGGAGCTTTTCCCGCGCATTTCCCGGGAATCCTCTGGAGCTGCTCATCCCTGGAAAAAACCAGTTCGTTAATTGCTGCTGCCAGGTCGGGCTTTAATGAGCCGAGCCCAAGCTCTGCTATCTTATCTGGGCCTGATAAGCACCAAACGTTCCCGGGCGTTGCCAGAAATCCAATAAAAAATATTCAATTTTATGGGTCCTGATGAAAAGCTGCGCTCTGCTGGGACTGTTTGCTCGGCCAGGACAAATCCAGCTCCAAAAAAATTCCTGGCATAAGAAAAAAGTTTGCCCAAGGCTTAGAAAAACCTTAAAAAATATCTTTATCACAAAACTCTGAGTAAATGTTAAGAGCGGTGATAATTTGTATTTTGAGGGGATAGTTCCCTTTACTCTGGAATATCCTGATTATTATTATTAAGTTTTTATTACTCCATTATCAATATTCCATTTTTCTCTGAAATATCCTGATTATTACTATTATTAAATTTTATTTATTATTCCATCATTATTATTATTACATTTTATTTATTATTATTCCTTATTTATTAGTAGTGTTCTTCCCTTTTTCTCTGGAATATCCTGATGATGATGATTATTATTGAATTTTATTTATTATTATTCTTTATTTATCATTATTATTCTTCCCTTTTTCTCTGGAATATCCTTATTTATTCTCTATTTCCAGTTCATTATTGAGGATGGACACTTCCAGTTTGGTGAATTCCATGTTCACCAAGGCAAGTATATAAAATAAAAATAACAAAAGAGTAAAACTGACAAGAAAACATGGAATTTTTGCTGCTTCCTCACCATGTCCAAGGCTTTTTTCCAGCTGTTTTTCCTGCTCCAACGACCCAGAGGCAATTAAAAAGTCGGTTTTAATGAAGCTTTAATTGTGCAGGTGCTTGGCAGCTCCCAGGGTGGAAAAGGGCAGGTGCTGAGAGGAAAAAAAAAAGGGCTAAATTTGACTTTAACAAGGACAAACACCATAAAAACATCGGGATATTTGTGGTGGGGCTCAGCTGGCAGTGCCAGCAAAAAAAAGGAGTTTTTCTACTGGGATTTGGGGTGGGAATAAACAAAATAAATCAATTTCTCATTCGGGAGGGAGCGTGAGGGTGAAAAACGGGGATGGGGCAGAAATTCTTCAAGCTTTGGATGGGATATTTTGATTTCTGGGGAGATTTGCTGAGGGCTCCTCACCCTGGGAAGAAAACATCCCTTAGAAATCCAATTTTTTCATGGAATTCATCAGAGAATCCTAGAAAATCCCCACAAAAATCAACCAGCTCCATTTTCCTGCTGTGCTTTGTTCCAGCTCCTTCCTCAATTTCCTGTTCCCAGGTGGGAAAATACTGGGAAAATTACACAGTTATTTCCACCTCAGTTGGTTTAAAAGTTGTTTTTTGAGGTGTCTGGGTGCAGTTTGAGGTCTAATCCCAATTTTCCCACTTTTTTTGACTTCCTCAGGGAGCTGAGGGGATTTAGGCCTTTTTTTTTTGGCTGTGATTTTTAAAAATTTCCTTTGTGTTTGAAGGTGAATTCTCCCCGTT
Source organism: Diglossa brunneiventris (assembly GCA_019023105.1). Lineage (NCBI taxonomy): Eukaryota > Metazoa > Chordata > Aves > Passeriformes > Thraupidae > Diglossa > Diglossa brunneiventris. The sequence continues at coordinate 8,186,480 of CM032373.1, forward strand.
TGTGAGGGGAATGTGCCTGAATTTCAACCCTCCAAGAGGTAAAAATAATAAAAATAACAGTAAATTGGTGGTTTTTCCAATTTCAATGCTCACATTTGTTAATTAGCTTTGTTTCAGCCCTTCTGAGAGGATTTGGGCCTTTTTCTTGGCCTGGAGTTTTTAAAATTTCCTTTGTGTTTTAAGGTGATTTCTCCCAGTTTGTGAGGGGAATGTGTCTGAATTTCAACCCTCAAAAAGGTAAAAAGAATTAAAATAATCATAAATTGGTGTTTTTACCAATTTCAGTATCACAATTGTGAATTACTTTTGTTTCAGCACCTCTGAGGGGACTGCGCTGCTTCAGCCACAGGCCAGGAAAATTATTTATATTTTAAAACAAAGCAGAAAACAAACGGAGCTCGGAGGATTAAAGTTCCTGAAGATCCTCTCTCCCAGCTCTGTTATCTCCTCATTTTTCCAGGAAAATTGTTCCAATCCTTTCCCCTCATCCCTTCCACCCCTGGAAGCTGGGAAACGATGGGGAAAAAGGAGAATTTCCCCCATTTCCCCCCTCAATAAAAAATCCTCTCCCATGAAATAAATAACAAACCCAACCAAGCAGAGCCTTGGAGCATTTTCCTCGCTGGGAGCCGAAGTTAAAAATTATTCAAAGTAAAAATTCCTGGCCTGTGAAGCAGAGGCTCTGACTGTACCAGGCAAAGATTTCCACCAGCATTCTCTGGAGATAACAGAGCAGGAAGAAATCCCAAATTCCATGGCAGCTCCTATTCCCACCTCGTTTTCCCTCCTTTTTCTCCTTTTGGGATCAGGATTTGACCTCTTCTCCTGGGTTTTGTTGGAGTTTCAAGGACAAAGAGATCTGGGCGCCACAAGTAAGTGTTGGACTTTATCCCCTCCTAAGGAAGAATATTTTTTTTTCTGAGGGATTCTTGGATTGGGATTTTTTATAGGGCATTTAGGAGCAAAATGGGTGAAAAATCCTGGATTTCGAGGTGCTTGGGGTGAATTGTAAAAGGGAAACTTCTTGAGGGACAAAATGGTTAAAAGAGGTATTTCCCAGTTTTCTGGTGATTCCTGGAAATTCCCAGCCATGGATGCAGCTGTTTGAGAGGGAATTCCCATTGGAAAATATAAGGATAAATCACTTATTTCCCAATTTTTTGGAATCCTGGGGATGTGTTGTCTGGGATCACATCTTGGGTGGTTTGTAGGGAACTTGGAATGTTGGAATATTCCTGGATTTTAGCATTCTGAGGGATCCCGGAGCTGGTGGAAAATCAGGGATTTTCACCTTGGTGGGAAACTGGAACAATCCCAAATCCCTGCTCTTCCTGCAGAGCCAAAAAAAAGTGGGAATCTTTCTTAAAATGTGGATGGAGAAGAGGGAATTTTATTGAAATCTTGGATTTTTGGGGTTTGCTGAAAGGGCTGAAAGCCTAGGGATGAAAAACAATAATTATTGTGAGGTCTGGTACCACTGAATATCCCTAAATTCATCCAAAATTCCTAAAATGATCCAGACATTCCCTAAAATCCTCCAAAGGTTCCTAAAACAATCCAGAGGTCCCTAAAATAATCTGAAAGTCCCTAAAATCCTCTAAAAATCCTTAATTTTTAAAATATTTAAAATCATCCAAAAACCCCTAAAATCCTCCAAAAATCATTAAAATCCTCCAATGATCCCTAAAATAATTTTTAAAAATCCCTGAAATCATCCAGAGGTTCCCTAAAATCATCAAAAAAATCCCTCCAATCATCCAGAGGCTCCCTCAAATCCTCCAAAAATCCTTAAAATCCTAAAAAAAATCCCTCCAAAAATCCAGAGGTTCCCTAAAATCCTTCCAAAACTCCCTCAAATCCCCCCCCAGACCCCTGAATTCACAGCCGGGGTGCAGCCCCAAGGCTGCCCCGGTTATTCCCCACCCAGGCCGGGTTTCTTTGGGCTCTGCAGGACAAGTAAGGATAAAACCCTGCAGGTTTCAAGGCTCATTGGGGTTTTTTTCCCCTCAGTCCAAGCCCAAAGCGCCGCCGGAGCCGCTCCCGAAGCTCCGGAGCTCCTGAGGGAGCCGGAAAAGGCCGCGGGCTCCGGATCCCGGCGCGGCGCCGGGCGCGGTTTCCATGGGATCCCTGAGGGGAAGGGGAAGCCCGCGCTTTTGTCGCTTTTCTGCTCCGTTTCAGGGGGGAAAGGGCGAAAAAATCCGCATTTTTCTCTGTTTTTCTGATCTCTTTCAGAGGAAAAAAAGGGGGGAAATCCGGATTTTTCTCTCTTTTTCTGCCCTGTTTCAGGGGAAAAATCCAGATTTTTCTCTGGTTTTTCACTCTGTTTAGGGGGGGGGGGGGGAAATCCGAACTTTTCTCTATTTTTCTGCTCTCCTTCAGAGGAAAAAAAAATCCAGATTTTTCTCTATTTTTCTCTCTGTTTCCACCCCACATTCCTCACGTTCCTTTGGGAGCCTCATCCTATAAAAACCCGGTTCCCACCTCCAGCACTTCCATGGAGCTGCCGAAAATCCAGAATTTTGCCATCATTTATTAATTCCAGCCCCTGAAAATTGGCGTTATTTAGTGATCTGAACACATCCCGGGGTTTTTTTTTTTTTTGGGATAAAACAAAGATGTGCCCTCATTATTCCCAAAATTCTCCTTTCCCAGGGATATTTGGGATATGAAACACAAAGGGTTGGGGGTTTTTGTTGTTTTTGGGTTTTTTGTTTTTTTGTTTTTTTTTTTTTTTCCTTTTGTTTGAACTCCGTGACTCAAACTTGGGGCAAATCCAAGGCAAATAAAAGGTGCAGGCACGGAGTTAACTCCTGAATTTCTGGAATTTTGGGATGGGGAAGGAGCCAAAAATCCCTCCCAGTTTTTGGGATCCGGCCTTTTCCCCCTTTTTGGGGGTTGGATCCCTGTCCAGGCTGATGGGAGCTGAAAATTCCCAATTTTTTTCTTTTAAATCCTGCTGGGGTTAGGCAGCACCTGCTTCCCAAGCTTTTCTGGGAATGCTTTTTTTGGGATGGAGCCAGAGGGTTGGGGATTTTTGGGATCCATCTCAAAGCCTTGTGCCAGGTCAGGAGCTGTGGGATGGAAATTCCTGGAAATTCCTGAGAATTTCTGGTATTTCCTGGCAATTCCTGGTAATTTCTGCAGTGGAATAGAGATTTAAAGAATGGAAAAGAAGATTTGGGAATGGTTTTGGGGCCTGGGGTGAGAATTCCTGGCAATTCCTGCCAGGGGATGGAGTTTGAAAGGATGGAAGAGGAAATTTGGGAATGGTTTTGGGCCCTGGGAAGGGGCAGCTCAACCCAGATCCAGGCTGAAAAATCTTTGGGAATATTTGGGAAGGGGAAGATGCCGAGACCTCAAAATTCAGGAATTTTTCAATCTCCCAGCTCCATTTTCACTGAATTTTGCTTCCTCTGCTCTGTTTTCTGCTTATCCCAAAGATAAATTCCCAAAACCCAAATCCCAACAGGAAAAATTCCCAAACCCTACCCTAATTCCATGATTTGAAATTTAATAATGAATTTTATCTGTCTTAAAACTGCCAGGGCAGAGAAATTCCATTTTATTCCCAATCAAAAGACACAAATCTCCACATTTTCTTCCTTTTCCTGGGATTTTTGAACTCACCTTTATGAAGCAGCAGAAGCAATCAGCTGCTCCCCTAATTAACACCGAATTTTGCATAATTAAATATTAATTAGGGCAGCACGTGGCAAAAAGAAAGTGTGGCAGGTGCCAGGGATGAGCATTTTGGCAGGGAAAAATGTGGATTTGAATAATTTTGCCTGGAATTCCATCTTCCTGCTGGGATTTAAAGCTTCCCTGATTTCCTTTGCAAGTGAAACGAGCTCAGGGAAATTTATTTGGGATATTCAAAACATCCAGGGATAAATGCTTGAGGGGTTTTAAGGATAAAAGAATGAAGAAATTGGGAAATCCCTCTGGAGTTCTGGGCAGTTTTCCCTCCCTTTCCTTTTGGTTTTTGTTTTTCCAGATCCTTCAAATTCCCAGATTTTTAGTTGGGATATTCAAATGATCCCAGGAAATTAATGGGATAAATCCTTGAGGGGTTTAAGGATAAAAGGATGAAGAAATTGGAAAATCCCTCTGGAATTCCAAGCAGTTTTTCCCTCCTGTTCCCTGTGGTTTTCCAGATCCTTCAAATTCTCAGATATTTATTTGGGATATTGAAATGACCCCCAGAAATTCATGGGATAAATCCTTGAGGGGTTTAAGAAAAAGAGATGTTTAAAAAAGAGGGGAATGGAAAACACTCTGGAATTCTGAAGGGTGTCACAGTGACATCATAATGGTGTCACAGTGATGTCACAGCAGTGCCACAGTGACGTCACAGCGGTGTCACAATGACATCATATCGGTGTCACAGTGATGTCGCAGTGTCACAGCAGTGCCAGTGACATCACAACAGTGCCACAGTGACGTCATGTCGGTGTTACAGCCTGGGGACCCTGGGGACCTGCTGGCCAGTGTCACCCTGGTGTCACATCAGTGTCACATCAGTGTCACCGCGGTGTCACAGTATTGTCAGAGCCGTGTCCCTCTGCAGAGCTGCTGGCCCTTGTCACCCCGATGTCACCCCGGTGTCACCGCGGTGTCACCGCCCTGGCACTCCCGCCCAGCCCCGCCCAGATAAACCGGGTTTAAGGAGTGCCAGCGCCACCGGGAGGGGACATCGCGGCCATGGGGAGGGGACAGCACCGCCCGCGGGCCCCTCGATTTACCGATCGCTGCGGGGACATCCTGCTCACCGATCCCAAACCCCAAAAAGGGATTCTGGGGACGTTTTCCGGGGCCGTGTGACCTCCCTGGTGTTGTTTTGGGCGGGTTTTTAACAGCTGAGTCACCAAAATATCACCAGATTGTCACCTGATACTTCCTCCTGCAAAGGGCCCCGCCTGGAACTGGGGCTGTGCCACCCCAAATCCAGGAGGTGTAGGGGAAAATTGGGTTTCAGCCTTTCCCATCCCAAATCTGAGAGAATTCTGGGAAGATTTGAGGTTTGAGCCTTTCCCGTCCCAAATCTGAGAGGATTCAGAGATAAATTGGTGTCTGAGCCTTTCCCACCCCAAATCTGAGAGAATTCAGGGATAAATTTGGGGTCTGAGCTTTTCCACCCCAAAGCTGAGATAATTCAGCGATAAATTTGGGGTTTGAGCCTTTCCCACCCAAATCCAGGAGGATTCAGGGATAAATCAGGATCAAATTCCAAAAAAAACCCCAACCCAGAGCTCTGAGCTGCAGCTGGAATTGGCTGCCCTGAGGAAATCTGGGAATTTGCATCAATTCCGAATGTATGGGGTGAGACGTGGCCTGGGCCCCTCTTTTCCCTGCAATCCCCAATCCCATCCCTTGGGATTTGCATGGATCACTCCCATATTTGTTTCCAGGCAGGTGGCCCCGAGCCCCTTTAATCCCATATTTAAATACGGATGGAAATTCAGGGGAAGGACCTTAATCCCACAGGAAAATTCCCTGTTCCAGCAGATTTATGAGATCTGTGCAATTGGGGAGGGATTGATAAGGAAGGAGAACTCATCCTGGACTTTTGGGATTTTGTTAAAGGAAAAATCAGATCAAACTCCCAGGAAAAACTTCGGAATTTTTTGTTCCTGCCCCAAAAATATCCCTGAGAATTCCCAGTTTAAACCCTCCTGGACTGGGAAGGAATTTGGATTAAAAGGATATTTTAGGATTAAAAGGATGATTTTAGGATTAACACCATCCCATGGCTTTAGGATAAGATGATGGATTTGTGATTAAAATGATGGATTTATGATTAAAATGATGATTTTAGGATCAAAACAATGACTTTAGGATCAAAACTACCCCATGATTTTATTATTAAAATGATGGGTTTATGACTAAAATTTATGATTTTAGGATTTAAATTACAGTTTTAGGATCAAAACCATCCCGTGGTTTTAGGATTAAAAGGATGATTTTAAGATTAAAAGAATGATTTTAGGATTAACACCATCCCATAGCTTTAGGATTAAGATGATGGATTTGTGATTAAAATGATGGATTTATGAATAAAATTATTATTTTAAGATCAAAACTACCCCATGATTTTATATTTAAAATTATGATTTTAAGATTAAAATGATGATTTTAGGATCAAAACTACCCCATGATTTCATGTTTTAAATTATTTTAGGATTAAAAATTATGATTTTATTACTAAAATCCCAATTTTATGACTAAAATGCCAATTGTATGACAGAAGCCATACCTGTCCCTGCCCTCTAATCCATTCCCCTTTTTTTGGGATTTATCCCCGTTCTGCACCTGCCCTGCACCTGCTGTAACCCAACCCGAGTGCAGCCCCACCCCATTGTTGGGGCTTTGGGGCCGTTCCCGCGGAATTCCCGTTGGGAAGAGCGACCCCAAGGCGAGGCCTGACCCCAACAAAGAGCTCCCGGCCCCTTTATCTTCCTTTTATTGACTCCAGCTGCAATTGCTGGGGAAAGTCGAGGTTTTAACCATTTCCAGCCTCTTTTGGGGTTTTCTAGAGGCTTTGGGGTTGGATTTTTGGGAATTTTGCTGTAGGGCTGTTGGTTTTTTACCCTTGGGAGAGGAAGGGAAGGTGCTCAGTGTGGATTTTATGTTCCTTTTATTGATTTAATCCAGAACCGCCCACTTGGGCTGCAAGAAATTGAGTTTTTAACCATTTCCTCCCTCATTTGGGGTTTGCACAGGGTTTGAGTTGGATTTGGGATGATTTTGCTGTAGGGTCGTGGATTTTTCACCCTTTGCAGGAGGAAAGGAAGGTGCTCATTCTTTTTATTGTCTTAATCCAGAACCGCCCAAACTGGGTTGCAAGAAATTGAATTTTTAACCATTTTCTCCCTGACTCAGGGTTTCCCAGGGGACATTTGGGATTTTGTCTGTAGGGCTGTGGATTTTTCACCTTTGGAGAAGGAAGGGAAGGTGCTCGGTGTGAATTTTGCATTCCTTTCATTGGCTTCATCTTGAATTGCTGTGGAAAGTTGAATTTTTAACCATTTCCTCCCTCATTTGGGGTTTCCCAGAGGGTATTTGGGATTTTGGCTGTGAGGTTGTGGATTTTTTACCCTTTGGGGGAGGAAAGTGCTCGGTGTGAATTTTATGTTCTGTTTTATTGATTTGATCCAGAACCTGTCCAACTGGGCTGCAAGAAATTGAATTTTTAACCATTTCCTGCCCGATGTGGGGTTTCGCAGGGGACATTTGGGATTTTGGCCGCGGGATTTCAGCCGTGCTGGAGGCGGGGTTGGGGCAGGAAGGGCCGGAGCTGTCGGGGCACGCCGGGAGGGCAGGGCAGGTGCCGGGAGCTCTCCCTGTGCAGGTGACTCAGAGCTGGCACACCTGGCACACCTGAGTGCCCGCTGCGCTTCCGGCTCCTCGGGCACCGCGCCCGCGGCCAGCCCGGCCCGCGGATCTGGCACGCGAGGCCAGGGGCAGGGCCGGGGGGAGGCTGGGAGAGATCCTGCCCCGCGATGGGAGTCCCACAGAAACCATGGATGGGATCAGAAATTCGGGGGTAAATCCTGCCCTGGGATCAGAAATTCAGGATAAATCCTTCTCTGGGATGGGCATTCCCAAAGAGGCCGTGGTTGCCCCATCCCTGGATGCCTGGGATCAGGAGTTTGGGAGAAATCTTTCCTTGGGACACTGAAAATCCCCAGAATGGAATTCCCAGAGAAGCCGTGGCAGGCCCTGGGATGCAATTCCCAGAGAATCCCCAGCCCTGGATGCCTGAGATCGGGAAATTTGGGAGAAATCCTTCCTTGGGACACTGAGAAATCCCTGGGATGAAACTCCCAGAGAATCCCCAGCCCCGGATGCCAGGGATCAGAAATTCAGGATAAATCCTTCTCTGGGACACTGAGAAATCCCTGGGATGGAATTCCCAGAGAAACCATGAAAGGCCCTGAGATTTAATTTGGATTTTTGCTCCACTCAGCTGCTCCAGGAGGAAACAAAGGCAGGGAAGGGATGGCCTGGAAAATCCAGGATGGGCTGAAAACAAATCTGGGATTAAACTGGGTTTTTTGCTCCACTCAATTGCTCCAGGAGGAAACAAAGGCAGGGAAAGGATTGGCTGAAAACCAATCTGGGATTAAATTTGGATTTTTGCTCCCCTCAGCTGCTCCAGGACAAACAAAAGCAGGGAAAGGATGGCCCAAAACCCCCGGGATGGGCTGAAAACCAATCTGGAAAACCAATCCCTAAGCTCAGCCTGGCTCTTGGCAGCCCCAAGCTTTGGATGTGAAATCTTCCTGCTCTGCAGATGAAAGCCTTTGTTCCTTTTTTTTTTTTTTCTTTTTTCCTCTTTCTTTTCAGTCCCCTTTGTCCTGCCGGGATCGCGGGCAGGGAGGAGTGGCAGGAGGAAAGGGCAGGAACGGCTGGAATTCCTGGGAAGGAGGGGATGTGGAGCTTTCAGCCATTCTCTGCTCAGCCCAAGGTGCCAAGGACAGTTTAAAATCAGTTTATCAAAATTCTGTGCTGAATCCAAGGGTTAAAACCAGATTATCAAAATTCTGTGTTGTTGATCCCAAGAATTTTTAAACTGATTTCTCAAAATTCTGTGCTGAATCCAAGGATTCAAAGAGGATTTTTTAAGCTGGGTTCTGAAAATTCTGAGCCCAAGGTCCCAAGAAAGGTTTTAAAGTCAGATTCTCAAAATTCTGTGTGCTTGATCCCAAGGGTTTTTAAGCTTGGTTCTCAAAATTCTGAGCCCAGGAATTCAAGGAAGGGTTTTTAAATTGGGTTCTCAAAATTCTGAGTCCGAGGTCTCAAGGAATAGTTTTTAAACTGAGTCTGAGGTCTTAGGGACAATTTTGGATTGTCCAAATCCTGTGCTGAGCCCAAGGTGATTTAAAAGCTGAGTAAAAGACCCTGAACAATCATTATTTGATTGGTCTGGGTTTCATTCAGAACCAGGAATTAAGCTCAGCTTAAGGGCTCTGACTTCCCTGTGTTTGCTTTGGTTGGAACAGGGAACAAATCCCCTGGGGCTGATTAATGGGATCCCGATTCCCTCCTGGGACTCCTCGATGCTTCCCCAGGTTTGGGATCCATCTCCCCTTTCACTTGTGCCCTGTGCAAACACAGCTGAGGGCCTGCAGTGAGAGACCAGGGCTTAAACTGAAAAAAATATTTAGGGTTGTTTCAAAGATTTTGAGGTTTTCCCCCAAGCATTTGAGAGTTTTTTTCCAACAATTTTAAGGTTCTTCCAAAGCTTTTGTGTTTTTTTCCCAATGTTCTCCAGGGTTGATGGGGTAGAGAATATTTGGGATTATCCTCCAATGGAAATGTTCTGTGGGAATGTTCTCTGGGATTTATGGAGTAGGGAATATTTAGGATTATCACCAAATGGAAATGTTCTCTGGGAGCGTTCTGTGGCAATGTCCTGCCCATGGCAGCCAAGGGCCCCAGCCCAAACCCGACCCCACAGATTCCAGGCCCCATTCCCCCAATCCCACACACCCAGCCCATTCCAGGTTTGTGTTGGGAAGTGGAGCTGGGAGAAGGAGCAGCTCAGGAGCTCAGCTGGGGCTGCTCAAACCCCTCCGACCCACCCTGAGCTTCCCAAGGGATCTGGGGAGCAGAACTTGGGTCCCGTGGGGATTTGGGGCCAATTAAGGGGATAATTGGAGTCAGGAGTGCAGCTTCCCTGGGAAATCCGAGCCTGCTGCCTTCATAACAAGGAGAAAACATTTGGTGTTTTTGTTTGATTTTCATGGCACCGAGGGGAATGCTCCGACACCGTCCTTGAAAAGGGATGATTCCCCATTTTTAAAGGATATTCAGAAAGCCACACTTCTCATTTTTAACAATTCTTTTAAATGCTTTTGTTTTAAATGTTTTTCTTTTAAATGCTCCTATTTTTAATGTTTTTATTTTAGATGGGGAGAGCTCAGAGCCCTTCTAGGGCCTAAAGGAGCTCCAGGAAAGGGATTTGGGATAAGGGATGAAGGGACAGGACACAGGGAATGGCTTTGGGCTCGATAAGATCAGGTTTAGGTGGGAAATTGGGAGGAAATTGTTCCTTGTGAGGGTGGATTTGGCAAAGTTTAAGGGGTGCAGGAGGAGGGGAGGGAGAGCTCAGAGCCCCTCCAGGGCCTAAAGGGGCTCCAGGAGAGGGATTTGGGACAAGGAATAAGACAGTGGGAATGGTTTGGTGTGGAATGAGGGCAGGTTTAGGTGGGAAACTGGGAGGAAATTGAGGGCAGCAAGGCCTTGGCCTGAGAATCCGAGAATCTGGAAGTGTTCAAGTCCAGCTTGGGGGATGGTGGAAGGTCCTTCCCCATAGCCTGGTGTGACCCTCGATCTTCAATGTCCCTCCTGGGGAACGTCTTTGTGCGGAATGAGAGCAGGACTAAAAAGGAAATTGGGAGGAAATTGTTCCTGTGAGGGCAGCGAGGCCTCGGCCTGAGAATCCGAGAACCTGGAAGTGTCCAAGTCCAGCTTGGAGCACCCTGGGATGGTGGAAGGTCCTTGCCCACAGCCTGGGGTGACCGTGGATCTCCAACGTCCCTTCTGGGGAATGGCTTTGTGTGGAATGAGGGCAGGTTTAGGTGGGAAACTGGGAGGAAATGGAGGGCAGCGAGGCCTCGGCCTGAGGCACCGTGGCTGCCCCATCTCTGGAAGTATCCAAGGCCGGTTTGGAGCACTCCAGGATCGTGGAAGGTCCCTCCCCACAGCCTGGGGTGACCCTGGATCTCCAACGTCCCTTCTGGGAAACAGCTTTGTGAGGAATGAGCGCAGAACTAAATGGGAAATTGGGAGGAAATTGTTTCTGTGAGGGCAGCAAGGCCTCAACCCGAGAATCCGAGAATCTGGAAGTGTCCAAGTCCAGTTTGTGGGATGGTGGAAGGTCCCTGCTCACAGCCTGGTGTGACCCTGGATCTCCAACGTCCCTTGCAGCACACACCACCCCCCCAGAGCTCCAGGAATAACCCAGCCTTTGTTAGGCCGGGCCCAGCCCCAGCGGCTCCGAGGCGGCTCCAGCGGCCGCTCCCCAAGGCCAGGACACACCTGTTGGCCACGGGGCCGTGGGATTGGCTGGGCCGGGCGTGCACCTGCGCAGGGAGGGGTGAGGGCTCCATGTAAGACGAGCCTTGGCCTCGCTCCCCAACCATCCTCCTCAATTCCAGCTCCAACACGCAGCTCCTCCGAGCCGCCGTGCTCGGCCCGGCCCTTCCGGCCTGCTTTTGCCCCTTTAAGCTGGGTTTTTTTTTTTAAGCTCGGTTTCAGCAGCCTAACGAGGTGTAGAGGTGTTGTTTTTCCAGGTCTGGCTGTGGTTTTGCCACCGTTCGCTGCAGCGCCGATTTCCCCGCGAAATCCAAGGTCGCCTTTTCCGGGACGCGGAAGAGGAAACTCTCCTGGCTCCTTATCCTCCCAAAATTCCTTCCCCACCTGGAGGCTGACCTGGCTTTGGAGAAGCTCCCAGCACTGAAGTTTTTCCCTGGATTTTGTGCTGGTCCTGGTAAGATCCAAAATATCCAGGTAGAGCGGGGAGGAAAAAAAATGGGATTTGCAGAGTGTGAGAACGACTTCTTGGAGGTCTTTTTCTACTTTTCCATGGATCTTCCCTCTCCCCACTTCACTTTCTCCAGGATTCCGCCCTCTTTTCTCTTCCTCCTTCTCCCCCCAGGTGGATTCGAGAGGGTTTTTGTTGGACAGATCAGGTTTTGTGTGCGCTGGGGGAGGGGAGGGCAGCGCATGAATCCAAACGTTCATTTTACAACCAGTCCAACCAGTCAGGGCAGCTCCGAGCAGATCCAGGGCTGCGAGAAGGAGGGAGACGAGGGGGGAAGGCTGCTCGCAGCCAGGTGTCACGGAAAGGTGGGGAGAAAAGGGAATGTTTGGGAAATCCCATCAGAATCCCAAAAAACCCCAATAAAATCCAGAGGAACAAGCATGGAATTGAAAAGGGGTCTTCCAATATTCCTGGATTGTGGAATATTTGGATTTAAGGGAGGATTTCCCAGTTCTGGGAGTAAAAGTCACAATTCGAGTTTACTGCTGGCTTCGAAAAAAAAGGAATATTGGGAAAATCTGATGAAATTCCATTAAAATCCCAATAAAATCCATAGGAACGAGCATGGAATTGAAGGGGGTTCTTCCAATATTCCTGGATTGTGGAATATTTGGATTTAAGGGACAATTTCCAGTTTTCGACCAAGAGTGGGGATTCCAAATCTGGGTTTGCTGCTGGCTCTGAAAAAAAAAGTATATTGGGAAAATCTGAATAAATTAAATTAAAATCCCAGTAAAATCCAGAGGAACGAGCATGGAATTGAAGGGGGTTCTTCCAATATTCCTGGATTTTGGACTATTTGGATTTAAGGGAGGATTTCCCAGTTTTCGACTAAGAGTGAGGATTCCAAATCCAGGTTTACTGCTGGCTCTGAAAAAAAAAGCAATATTGGGAAATCTGATGAAATTCCATTAAAATCCCAATAAAATTGATATAAAATGAGCATGGAATGGAAAAGGGCTCTTCCAATATTCCTGGATTTCAGAATATTTGGATTTAAGGGAGGATCTTCCAGTTTTCGAACTAAAAGTGAGGATTCGAAACCCAAGCTTAGTGCCGGGTCTGGGAAAAAAAGGAATATTTGGAAAATCTGATTAAAATCCCAAAAATATCTATATTAAATGAGCATCAATTGAAGGGAATTCTTCCAATATTTTTGATTTTGGAATATTTGGATTTAAGGGAGGATTTCCCAGTTTTCGGCCAAGAGTGAGGATTCCAAATCCTGGTTTGCTGCTGGCTCTGAAAAAAAAAAAAGGAATATTGGGAAAATCTGATTAAAATCCCAATAAAATCCATAAGAATCAAGCATGGAATTGAAGGGGGTTCTTCCAATATTCCTGTATTTCAGAATATTTGGATTTAAGGGACAATTTCCCAGTTTTGGACTAAAAGTGAGGATTGGAAACCCAAGCTTAGTGCTGGCTCTGAAAAAAGAAAGAATATTTGGAAAATCTGATTAAAATCCCAATAACATCGATAGGAAACCAGCATGGAATTGAAAAGGGCTCTTCCAATATTCCTGGATTTTGGAATATTTGGATTTAAGGGAGGATTTCCCAATTTTGGGAGTAAAAGTCAGGATTCAAGTTTGCTGCTGCCTCTGGAAAAAAAAAGAATATTGGGAAAAATCTGATAAAATTAAATTAAAATCCCAATAAAATTGATATAAAATGAGCATGAAATTGAAGGGGGTTCTTCCAACGTTTGGAATATTTTGGAATATTTGGATTTAAGGGAGGATTTCTGAGTTTTTTGATGAAAGTGAGGATTCCAATCTGAGTTTGCTGCTGGCTCTGAGTAATCATTGCCACGTTTTAATGACTTCTTTAATTGCCCAGCATTTTAACGAGTTCTCCTCACCCTCCACAACACCCCATCCCCAAAAGTTCCTTTTTCCTCCTCCCCCAACCCAAATTCCTCCGACCAGAGCAGGGAGGGGATGGATTGGGAATTTTCCAGGCAGAAGAAGAAAATTTGGGAATTTTGTTTGGATCCGAGCGGACGCGGCGGAAAATCCCGGCTCCCGGCAGGAGCAGCAGGAGCCATTTTGGGGTGGTTTTGGTGATTCTTTCTCACCTCGGGCTTTTTTTGGGTTCTTTTTGGTGCCCGGAAAAACCCAAATATTCAAATTTTGGCTTTATTCCGGTGCGGATCCAACCGGGATCGGCTTTTCCTGGTTTCTCCTGAATTTTGGAGAGTTGGGCTCCGAAGGGAGAAAGGAGAAGTTAAATAAAGTGGTTTTATTTCATTTTTGGTGGGTGAGGTCAGGCCCTGGAGTCTTCCTCTAAATCACATTTTTGGGTTAGAATCCCGTTTCAAAATCCCATTTTTGGGGGTTGAATTCCTTTTCAAAATCCCATTTTTTGGGGTAGAATCCCGTTTCAAAATTCCATTTTTTCGGGGGTAGAATTCCATTTCAAAATCCCAGTTTTTGGATTTCAAAATCCCTTTTTTTGGGGGTTAACAATTCCATTTCAAAGTCCCATTTTTTAGGGGTAGAATTTCAAAACCCCATTTTACAAACCCATTTTTTGGTTCATTTCAAAATCCCAGTTTTGGATTTCAAAATCCCTTTTTTTGGGTTACAATTCCTTTTCAAAATTCCATTTATTTGAGTTAGAATCCCATTTCAAAATCCCATTTTTTTGGATTTCAAAATCCCATTTTGGGGTTAGAATTCCCTTGTAAATGTGATTGAAGATCTGGGAGAGGGGTTTTGTTATCCAGGAGGTTTCTTGGGAATTCTGCTGAATTTGGAGCTGGGCATTTGTGGGATTTTTGTTGCTTTTGTTGAGTTTTTTGTCAATTTTTTTTTGTTTTATTTCAGGGATTTTGGTGTTTTTTAGTTGCTGTTGAATTTTTGGGAATTTTTTGGTGTTTTTTGAGTTTTTGGTGGGGTTTGCTCCAAGTTCACATTTAAGCTTGGCTTTACTCCATACAGGACAAGCCCTCAGTGGAACACTGGGATGCAGTTCTGGGATTAAACTGGTTTTGAACTGGGATTAAACTGGTTTTGGTGAGGTTTAAATGGGTTTAAATTGGTTTTTAACTGGTTTTTAACCGGTTTTGGTTCTGGATTATTTTTAACTGGTTTCAAAATAGTTTGAACTGAGTTTTTGCTTGGTTTTGAACTGGTTTTGATCTGGGTTCTTACTGTGTTTTTAACAGGTTTTTACTGGGATTTTACTGGTTTTGAACTGGTTTTAACTGGGTTTTTACTGTTTTTAACTGGTTTTGGTGGGTTTGAACTGGTTTTGAACTGTTTTTAACTGTTTTTTAACTAGTTTTTACTGGTTTTGATGGTTTTTGATACTCTCTTCTGAGCTGTCCTGGTGTAAAATTCCACTTTTTCCCTGGGATCAGATTTTTCCCATTCTTGTTTGACCTCCCAATTAAAACATCAATTTTCCCAAAAAAATCACTTTTTTTTTTTATTATTCCCTTGAAAATCCCAATTTTAAAACCTCAACCCAACAAATCCATGTGGGAACGGGAAAATGGGATTTGCTTGGAATGAGGGATGTGGGAGGAGGATTTGAAAGTGGATTTTGTTGGAAATAAACAAAAGTGGGAAGCTGATTTTTCATCCCAACCCCTGAGCTCCAGATCCCACCAAAAACTTGGATTTTCAGGATATTTTAAAGGATATTTTTGATCCAAGGCCTTGCAGGAACTCCAGGAATTTTTGGGAATGCTTTTGTTCATGGAATAACTCCGAGTCCTGTTCTGGGAGGCAGAATTTTAGATTTTCCCAAAATTTTTACAGTTGGATAATATTTCCTGACTTATTAAGAATTGGATCATTTTGCTCTAATTGCAATTAAATATTGAGGTATTTTTAATAGTTGTTTACTATTATTTTTTTTATTAATAATAATAATAACAACAATAATAATAACAATAATATTTTATTATAACTACTACTATTATTCAGTATTTTAATTATTATAATTTTATAATAATATCATTATTATTGTTTTCATTGTCAATTATTCATTACTATCACTATTAAATTTATTCTTATTTTATTTTTATCACATTATTTCTATTCCATTATTTTTTATTCTATTCTTTTTTATTCTTTTAACCCATAATCAATAAATGACAGAGCTGGGCTTTATTATTAAACCACATCTAGCAAAGCCAGGTTTTAATCTTTAGAAAACCTCCACTTGATTTACAGGCAGGGCTGGCTATGAACACAGAATTTTGGGGTGATTTTCTCAGATTTCTCTCTGAAAAATCCCAAAAAAAGCCAAAACCCCAACAGAAAACCATCCCCAGGTGATTTTTTCCTAAATAATTTTGGTTTTTGCTCCAAAAAATTCGGATTTTGGAGCCCTGAGCCTGAGATGTCCTCACCATCTTACTGGGCAGCATTGGATGATCTCAGCCTTTCTAATACTGCCTGGTAATGATGATGATGGTGTTTCCTGCACTCCGAGGGAATCCAGCAGAAATCTGGCAGTGGAGCTTAATCCCAGCTTAAAATTCCAGTTTAGGGCCCCAAACCCCTCCCCAAATTAAATCCAAGCTTTGAGTTTCAGGTTAGGGCGGGTTTAGTGTGGGTTGGAAAATCTTAATTCTTCATGGAGGAAATCCCCTTGGGGTAAGCCTGGCTCAGGAAAAATCCCTGGATCAGGTGCTGCAAAAATACCAAAATATTCCCAAAAATTGGGGAATATCCAGGTGGGAAAGGAACAAGGGAAAAGTCGGAATTCTGTGCCAGAAATGTTCCATAGGAGCCCCCCGGGAGCTTTGATTGGAATGGAACATTGGCATTGCCTTGTTCTTTTGGGTTAAGTCAGGCTTCACCTCCTGTTCCTCTTTTCTGTATTAAGTCAGGCTTGACTTCATGTATTAAATCAGGCTTAACTCCATGATTTTAATTTGGATCTGTATTAAAGCAGGCTCAATTTCATTTTTCTCTTTTAGAGCTGTATTAAATTTAATCTCATCTTTCTCTTCTAGATTTTTATTAAGTGAAGTTTAACCTCCTTTTTCTCATTTAGATCTGTCTTAACCCCTTGTTCCCATTTCAAACCTGTACTAAACTAGACTTTTTCTTTTAGAACTGTATTATTTTTCTTTTAGAACTGTCTTAAACCAGGCTTAAACTCCTCTTTCTCTTTTAGACCTATACTAAAAAAATCTGACCTGTATTAAGTCAGATTTAACCTCATTTTCTCGTCTAGCTCTGTCTTAAACCAGGCTTAACCTCCTGTTTCTCCTTCCCATCTCTCTTAAATCAGGTTTAGCCTCACATTTCTCTTCTTGTCCTGCCTTAAACCAGTCTTACCCCCCTATTTCCACTTTAAACCTGAATTAAATCCCCTTTTAAGCTCTTTTTCCCCAAACTCCCCACAATTTCCACCCCTCCTTCCCCACCGCCCTTTCCTCGCACCCACGGCCGATTCCCGAGGAAGTGAAGCCATTCCTTGGTTTTTCCTGGAATTCTGAGCCCCGAAGAACTCGGAATTGCTGCTGGACATGCTGGTCCTCTGTGGGCATCTTACTAGACAGTGCTGGATTTTCTGCCTCTACTCTAACACTGTCTGGTAACGATGTTTAAAGGGAGATCCAAACCACTCCAGGCCCAAAATTCCAGCCAGGCCGGGACTTTTCCACAGGGTAAGGATGGATTTGGGGAAAACTGGGAGGGCTCAGCCAGGGAAAATGGGAATTTAAATCAAAATATTCACAGAAAAATGATGGAGGTGCTGCTGGGTGTTAGGTCAGGCCTAACATCCCAAATCTGGGGTTTATCGTTAAAAGTATTCAAAATTAAAATTATAGGTGCGATAAATTTTAAATTCTATTCAAAATTAAAATTATAATTCCAATAAATTTTAAATTATAGTCAAAACTAAAATGATAATTCCAATAAAATGTTTGCAGCGTGGAGAGCTCGGGAGGAGCTGCCCTAAATCCAGGTTTGTCCTTGGAGGTTGGAATTCCCAGGAAAAGCAGGAGAGGAGGAAGCAGGGGGTGATTAATTAAGGCTGGGTGTTAATGAGTAACTGCTCCGGGAGGCCCGGAGGAAATGGGGGAGGAATTCTGGGAATTGGATTTTAACGAGCCCATAAACCCCTGGGATGGGGCCCATCCCCCTCCTAACACCTGGAACTGGGACAGAAATCCCAAAACCAGGGGAACATTCCAGTGGGACATCCTTGGGAAATACAAAGGGATTCAGGAAAATCCCACTGCCCTGGTGGGGAAAAACTACCAGGAAAAACCCCGGAAAATTCCCTTTTTCTTGGAAAATTCCCTTTTCCTTCCATCCGCTCCCTTTTCCTGCCGAGTTCCCCTTTCCTCAAATCCCCCTCACCACCAGCGCTGGGTTTTGGGGCTCAGGAGCTTTTTGGGGTGGTTCAGGAGCTTTTGGGGTGGTTCAGGAGCCTTTTGGGATGATTTGGGAGCTTTTGGGATGGTTCAGGAGCTTTTGGGGGTGGTTTGGGAGCTTTTTGGGGTATTCCAGGAGCTTTTTAGGGTGGCTCAGGAGCTTTTTGGGGTATTTCAGGAGCTTTTGGGATGGTTGGGAGCTTTTGTGATGGTTGTGAGCTTTTTGGGGTGGTTTAGAAGCTTTTTAGGAGTATTCTAGGAACTTTTGGGGATTATTTAGGAGCTTTTGGGGATGGTTTAGGAGCTTTTGGGATGGTTTAGGAGCTTTTTGGGGTATTTCAGGAGCTTTTGGGATGGTTGGGAGGTTTTAGGGGTATTTCAGGACCTTTTGGGGATGGTTCAGGAGCTTTTTAGGGTATTTCAGGAGCTTTTTGGGATGGTTTAGGAGCTTTTGGGATGGCTTGGGAGCTTTTTTGGGTATTCCAGGAGCTTTTAGTGATGGTTGGGAGCTTTTTGGGGTGGTTTAGGAGCTTTTTAGACCTGAATCCTAAAACTCTGCCTCAGCAAGGGGAATTAATGGATGAAGGACATCCCAAATTTTCTGGAAGCCGCTCTGGAGGATTCCACACACGGTGAGTCCTTTACAACGTTTCCAATTCCTTCCCCAGCCCAGCAGAAAAATCAGAATTTCCATCACTTTCCTGCCTCCAACCAAGCAGGACCATTTCAAGATTCCCTGGGAATTGCTGAACTTTTTTTGGGATCATTTTTCAGCTCTGGAAGTGGGAAGAGCTGGGATTTCCTGGACAATCCTGCAGATTGGTGTCTTACCAGGCACGCTTAGACCTGGCTACCTCTGTCTAATACTGTCTGGTAATGCCGTCAGTCGCACGGGCGCCGCCTCACGGGGCAGGGAACTCCCTGCACAGGGCCAGTTCCTGGCATCTCACAGCTGGAATTCATTTTGGGGGTTTTGTCACTTTTTTCATGGCAAAAATGTGGAGAAAAGCCCCAAAAATTTCATTTTTATCAGAAGAATCCATGAATTTTCTTATTATTTTAGGTGCTTTCAGTGAGGTAAAAATCCCAGGAAGAATTCCTGGAATTTCACAGCTGGAACTCATTTGGGAGATTTCTATCACTTTTTTCATGGCAAAAATGTGGAGAAAAGCCACACAAAATCCTTTTATTAGAAGAATTTATGAATTTTCATATTAATTTGAGGCATTTTAGGCACTTTTGTCTTGGTGGAAATGTGGGAAAATTCCCTTGAGCAGAAGAATTCCTGGCAAAATTCCATTTTCATGGATTGCAGGAACAGATCTGGATTGTTCCCGGGGCCTTGGGTGATAAAAGGGAAACAATTCCTAGATTTCCATAAAGCAGCGCTGCCTTTGAGCTCAGGCTCAAACTCTGGGAATTCTCCAGGGATTTATCCAGAGATTTATCCAGGGATTTATCCAGGGAATGTCGGTCAGCCTTGAATCCCCTCTGGAATTCTCCTTTCCAGCCTCTCCAGAGCTCCCTCTGCTGCCACAGGGTTGGGAAGAGGGGAAGTAAATCCGGGCTTTGGATGGAATTCCGAGGCTTTTTTTGGGATGTTCTTCCCATTCCCTGGTCCACATCTCTGCTCCTGGAGGAGGAATTTTGATTCCCCAAAAATGGGATTTCCCCCCCCTTTTTTCCTTTCCTCAGAGGTTTTCCTGTGAGCCCAAGGATGGTTCTGTTCCCTCCAGGTCTGGGATAAATTCCAAAGGGGAGAAGGAGGCTGGAATTCCTCAGGATCATTTTGGGAATGAGGCTGGAAACCCAAATCAAATAAAAACCCCAAAAGCAAAAATCTTGGTTCAAATGATTTTTCCTTTGGAATCTCCCAAATTTTCCCAGGGAATCAGAAACTTCCCAGAGCAGCTTTTGGGGTTTCTGTTCCTGCAGGAATTCCCAGCTGTGACCCCGACCTCAAATCCAGGGAAAGCTGCTGGAATTCACTGGGAGCCTCTGGAATGTTCCAGGGAGGGATTTTCCCGGATTTCTGATCCCACCCTGCCCTTTTCCATTCCCAGTGTCTGTCCCTCCATCCCTCATCCCAATCCTTCTCCAGGGGAGCATTCCCAGAGCTCCCCAGCCCCAAATGCAGGGATCCTCCAGCAGGGGTTTAAATCCATGTGCAATTCCTCTGAAATCCCAGGAATTTCCATGGATTTCACTGAAAAACCAAGATTTCCATGAGAAACTCATCCTGAATTATCCCTAATTGTCCATATTTATAAATAATTATCAATACAGATGTTGGTACTGGCATCTCCACAGGGGGCCAGCCCAAAAAACTTCCAAACATCAAAAATCTTGGAATATCCAAAGTGGGAAGGGCCCCACAGGGATCAGAAATCCCCAAATCCCACCTGAGAGTGTTTGCCAGGATTTTTCCCCATTCCCTCCATTTTTCCAGAGCTCTGACCATTCCCTGGATGAGCTTCACTCCCTTTTTCCCTGATTTTCCTTGGAAATTTTTCCAGGAAAATCCCTGGAAGGTGGCACAGGAGGAGCTTTCCAAGGGAATCTTTGGGTGGGAGCAGGAATGGGGTCAGGAGAGGCTGGAATGGGGTTGGGAATGACCCAATGGGGCAGGGCTGGAAAACTGAGGGAAAAACAGATGTGGGAAGAGCAGGAGATGTGGGAAAAGCAGGAGATTAGATAGGGGGAAGGGAGGATATGGGGAAAAAGTAGGAGATTATGTGGGAAAAGGAGGAGATGGGGGAAAAATCAGGAGATGGAGGAAAAGCAGATGTGGGAAAAGCAGGAGATGGGAGAAAAGCAGGAGATGGAGATGTGGGAAAAGCAGGAGATGATGTGGCTGCCATTCCCACTCCTGAAAATCAGGATATCCTGGGAAATCCCTGCTCGTCTCCTCCTGAACCAACCCCAGCAGGATTTATCCCTACATTCCGCCTTTTTTTTTTAGGGAAAACCAAACCCAAACTGGCGCTGAACCCGCTCCTTTTGCTAGGGAGGAGCGCAGGCTCAGTCCCACCCCAGTGCCGCCGGTCCCGGGGGCGGATCCCTCCCTCCCTTATCGCATCCCTTATCGGAGCTCGCTGTAGACCTTGAGGGACAGCACCGAGAGCTTCTCCTCGCTCTTGTCGCCGTGCTCCTCCTCCGGGAATTGGATGCTGGAGGATTCCTCCCCCTGCGCCGGCCGCGGGGGCAGCCGCGGGAAGGTCGGGCCCGAATCTGCGGCCGGGAACGGGAAAAAGTCAAACCCAGCTGGAAAACCCAGCAGGGAAACCCTGCCAGGGAAACCCAACTGGAAAACCCAGCCAGGAAAACCCAGTAGGGAAACTCAGCCAGGAAAACCCAGCAGGAATGCCAGGAACCCCCCAGGAACCTGCCCCAAATCCCAGAGGAAATCCGGATTTATCCCACTGATTCCATCCTTTTATCCCATCCAGATTTTATCCCTTTCATTCCCAGAATTTATCCCATCCATTCCCAGCTTTTACCCTACCCGTTCCCAGATTTTTTCCCATCCATTCCCAGATTTTATCTCACCCATTCCCATGTTTTATCCCCCCCATTCCCTCACCCCCGAGCAGGAGTTTGGGGTCCCTGTGGAGGCTCCAGATGCAGAAGTGCAGCAGGAACGTGAGCAGGACGAGCACGAACACGGCCACGGCCACCAGGATGGCCAGGATGGTGCTGGAGGGGAACTCCAGCGCAACCGGGGCTGCAATTAACGGCACTTAATTAACAATTAACACATTCCGGGGCCGGGGTGTGTTCCGCGGAGGGAGATCTGCCGAGGGAGTTCAGGGATTGATCTGAGGTTTTGTAGGAAAGGGGAGGTGGGAGAGGATCTGAGGTGAGGGAGTTGTGGGATGGGATGGAAATAGGGGGAAAGGGAAAAAGGGAAAAGGAGAAGGGAAAAGGAAAAGAAAGGGAGCAGGGAAGGAAATTTAAAAAGGAGAAAGAAGAAGGAGGAAAAGGAAAAGAGAGGGAAGAAGAAAAGGAAAGAGGAAATGGGATGAGGAAAGGGGAGATGGAAGGGAAAGAGGAGAGGGGAAAAAAGGGAAGAGAAGAGGAAATAGGAAAGGAAGGGAATGGGAAGAGGAGAAGGAAGAGGAAAAAGAAACAGAAAAAGGAGAAGGAAAAGGCAAAGGAGGGGACAGGAGCAATGTTTTATGGAGCAGCAGCAGTTTCCCAGTTTCCCAGGAGGATTTCCAGGCTGGGAGCAGTGGGGCAGTCAGAAGGGAACTGCCCAGGAGTTTGGGGTACCTGGCTCCAGCGCAGGGACGGGCTGGCCGCACACCGAGTCGTGGGTGCTGTTCCCCCTCCGGAGCGTGGCGAAGCCGCTGCTCGCACAGCTGCCGAAGGACGGAATTCGGCATAAATTCCCCATTTCCTGCCTCCCTCCCTCCCCGGGCTCTGCCCCTCCTGGGGCAGCTTTGGGCTCTTCCCCAACCTGGGCTTTGTGCCCATTTGTTTTTCCATGGATTTCCCTGTTGGGAATATTTTTTCCAGCATCTAAACCTTGACTTTAAACTGGGAGTTTGGTTTAAGTTCTGCTTTGACACTAAGAAGAGAAATGCCAGGTCTTGCTTAATTAAAAAATTCATCAATAATCGCAATAATCACCCATCTTGGATTCAATTTGATTTTCTAATGGCAGTATTGAATATCTTCATTGATATTTCAATATTAATTGATATTATTATTATAACTACTACTATTATTACTATTATTACTATTATATTCTTCTTATTTTTATTCCCTAATTTCAAAGGGGGAAAAAAACCCAGTCTCTTTTTTTCCCCAATAAGGGGAACATCAATAAACCCGTACTCAGACCATTCTTATTCTAATTATTGCTATTACTATTATTATTACTATTATTATTTGTATGTTCAAAGAAGGAAAACACATTCCTAGCAATAATTATTGATTAGTGATTAGTGATTATTGATTATTGATCATTGGCTGGTCCATACTCAGTCCAGTTGTGGCACCAGCTGTTCCCGCTGCTGGAGTAGGTGCCCTTCTTGCAGGGTTGGCACTTAAAGTGGAAATTCAGAGATCCTGCAGGGAAAAGGGATGGGAATGGCTGAGATCCCAAATGTGGGACAGCCAGAGGAGCACAGCCAGGGCTGCTCCAGTTCCCTGTCCCATTCCCATTCCCTGTCCCTACTCCCTGCCCCATTGCCGTTCCCTGCCCCATTCCCATTCCCTGCCTCATTCCTTGCTCCGTTCCCAGCCCCATTCCTGAGCCCAGGTTACCAGTCCTGCTGAGCTCCCACCCCGCTGGGCACTGGGGCAGTTTCCTGCAGAACTGGCAGGGCCCAGCCCCATTCCCAGCCCCATTCCCTGTCCCATTCCCAGCCCCATTCCCATCCCCATTCCCTGTCCCATTCCCATCCCCATTCCCTGTCCCATTCCCTGTCCCATTCCCATCCCCATCCCCATCCCCTGTCCCATTCCCATCCCCATCCCCATTCCCTGCCCCATTCCCATCCCCATTCCCTGTCCCATTCCCTGTCCCATCCCCATTCCCATCCCCATTCCCTGCCCATTCCCATCCCCATTCCCTGCCCCATCCCCTGCCCCATTCCCATCCCTATTCCCTGCCCCATTCCCATCCCCATTCCCTGCCCCATTCCCTGTCCCATTCCCATCCCCATTCCCTGTCCCATTCCCTGTCCCATCCCCATCCCCATCCCCATCCCATCCCCATCCCCTGCCCCATTCCCATCCCTATTCCCTGCCCCATTCCCAGCCCCATTCCCATCCCCATTCCCTGTCCCATTCCCATCCCCATTCCCAGCCCCATTCCCAGCCCCATCCCCATCCCCATTCCCTGCCCCATTCCCTGCCCCATTCCCATTCCCTGCCCCATTCCCTGCCCCATTCCCATCCCCATTCCCTGCCCCATTCCCAGCCCCATTCCCAGCCCATCCCCATCCCCATTCCCATCCCCATTCCCAGCCCCATTCCCAGCCCCATTCCCATCCCCATTCCCAGTCCCAGGTTACCGTCCTGCCGAGCTCCCACCCCGCTGGGCACGGGGTCAGTTTGCTGCAGAACTGGCAGGGGTCCCCAGAGCAGCTGTGCCCCGGGGGACATTGGCAGTCGAGGTCTGGCACCTTACAGGGCGCGGGGTTTCCTGCGGCAGGGAAGGGGTTAATGCTGCTATTCCCAACAAATTCCCGTTCCAAAGGAATTAATTCCCATTCCCACGGGAAAAGGGAGAGTGGGAGGTGGCGCTTCCAGACACAGGGAAGGGTCTGGAGTAACAGGATCCCAAAAATTGTCCCTCCCATCGCAGGGAAAGAGAATTTTCCTGGGAAAAGGGATCCCAAAAATTGTCCCTCATATTCCCAGGGAAAGAGGGACACAATTACACACATTTACCTACATTTACACACGATGCACACCAATTTACACACAATTTACACACAATTTACACACATTACATACAATTACACACAATTTACCCCCATTTACCCACAATTTTCACACAACTACCCACATTTACCCTTGATTTACACACAATTTACCCCAATTTACACACAATTTTAAAAAATTACCCCCATTTACACAAGATTACACACAATTTACACACGATTTCCCCACAATTCCCCCCATTTCCACACAATCCCCACATTTACACACAATTTACATACAATTTACCCCCATTTACACACAGTTTCCCCATTTACACACAATTTACATACAATTTACCCCCATTTACACACAATTTACCCCCATTTACACACAATTCCCCCATTTCCCCACAATTTCCCCACGATTCCCCCCCAGTCCCCTCTCACCTGCCTTCCAGGTGCAGTTGGGGCAGCACTTGGTGTCACCTCCCCAGACCTCCCTGAGCTCCCCGTCCTGGCACTGCCCGGCCCAGCCCAGCCCTGCCCAGTGCCCGGCCAGCAGCGCCAGCAGCAGCCACAGCCGGGCCCTGGCCATGTCCTGGCAGTGCCACCCGGCAGCGCCACCAGGTCCCTGTCACCGGCGCGGAGGAGGCGCCGGGGTGTTTGTGGCTGAGCTCTTCCTGTGTTGTTTTTGGGGGGGCGGGGGAGAAGGTTTGGGTTTACACAGCAGAGGTGGGGGCAGGGAAAGGCGTGGCCCACCAAAAAATGGGGGTTTGGGGTCATGGAGGGTTAAAGGGGGTGACATTGTGGGGTTGGGAATGGGTGGGCTGGAGGGAGGTGGAAAATCAGCTCGTGGCAGAGAGCTCCTGCTGGCCCGGGGCACTGCAGGGGTAGAGTGGCCAGAAATTCCCTGGGAATTCCATCCATCCATCCATCCATCCATCCATCCATCATCCATCCATCCATCCATCCATCCATCCATCCATCCAGCCATCCATCCCTAAAATCCATCCCAACTTTCCCTAAAACCCATCCCAATCATCCTCTTTCCCTAAAATCCATCCCAGCCACCCTCTGGGGAGAACTTTTCCCTAAAACCCATCCCAACCTTTCTGTAAAACCCATTTAAACCTTTCCCTAAACCCATCCCAACCTTTCCCTCTTTCCCATCCCAACTTTCCCTAAACCCCATTTCAACCTTTTCCTAAAACCCATCCCAACCTTTCCGTAAAACCCATCCCAACCTTTCTGTAAAACCCATTTAAACCTTTCCCTAAACCCCATCCCAACCTTGCCCTAAACCCATCCAAATATTTTCCTGAAACCCATCCCAACCTTCTCCTAAAACTGATCCCACCCTTCCCCTAAACCCATCCAAATCTTTCCCTAAACCCCATCCCGACCCTTCCCTAAACCCATTCCCACCCCTTCCCCTCCCAGCTGGTTTCTCATACCAAAACCATCAATTTAATTCTTTATTTCTCCTTTTTTTAAAACCCCTTGGGGATTTTTTTTCTCTGCTCTTTGTCTGGTTTTGCCCTTTGAGGCACCTGGCCCCGTCAGGTGAAGGAACTTTCCGCTCACATCTGAGGCCGAGCCACTCCCGGAGCTCGGAGGCAGCGCTGACCTTTCGGGTTTATCGGATTTATCGGATTGATGATCGGATTTATCGGCCCCATCATCTCCCAGCCTCGCCTGCGGGGTTTTCTTGGCAGCTCCACCTCTGGCTGCTGACATTTCCCCTCCGTGCTCGCCCTGCTCGGCCCCACACGCACGGCACAGCTCGCTTCCCTCCCCAGAAAATCCTTCCCACGGAAAGGTTCCCCTCTTTGGACTGCAAATTTGGGGTCTCCACAGGGAAAATCCTAAAAATCTGACATTCCCAGGAAGCTGGAGTGACATTCCCAGAAATCCCAGACATTCCCAGAAATCCTCACCCCAAATCCATTAAAACCTTCAAAAATCCTTCCCAAAACCCCACTGTTCACATCCCTGCCTTCCCCTGGGAAAAATATTCCCCTCTCTGGGGATCAGGGCAAATTCCAACCCTAAATTCCAATCTGGGATGGAAAACAGGGACAAATGTCCTGGATTTAATCCCTTTTCCACACCAAAGATGGGATTTGGGGAAAAATCCACGGATTCCTGGAGTTCTGTCCATGGGAATATCCTCATCCAGAGGCACATCCCAAGGGATTTTTGAGGAATTTCGGGTTGGAGCCAGATGGGGGTCGGGTTTTGGGATAGGATGAGGGGAAATGACCTCAAATTGTGCCGGGGATTGGGATTTCCTCATGGAAAAGGGTGGAATTCCCATCCCTGGAGGTTTCCAGGGATTTCCTGGATGTGGCACTCAGGGTGAGGATCCCTCTGACCCTACAGAGCTTTTCCAACCCCAAGAATTCCTGCGAATTCTCCTGTGCCCACAGCACCCCCATTTCCCATTTTCCTGGAGCCTCCTCTTCGCTGAGCTGCCCAAATGATGAGATATGGGAGAAAATAAAAGGAAACTACCCCAAAATAAAGGAAATCACCCCCAAAAAAGGAACAACCCCCCCAAAAAGGAAACCTGCGCTGGGGCCTCACGTCAGTAGCACCAGGACGGTGTCAGCCGCGGTTTTGGTTTCCTGACGCTGATTTTTTGCTGATTTTTTGCTGATTACGGGAGAAAAGAAACCCTGAGCTCGTCCTGCCATGAAAAAATCGCTCACAGGAGAATTTCAGAGCTCTTAGGCCCGGCTTAAGCCCAGCAAGGCCCAGCTTTGAAATGATTTTCTCCCCCCACGGTGGAATTTCCATTCCCACATTGGGAGAAATCCGTGGATGTTCCCAGGATTTTTGGAGGGAAAATTCCCCTGGGCTCTGCGGGAATCAATGTCCCTTAGGCTGGGCTTAAAACCCTTTAGGCCTGGCCCAAACAGGATGTTACTCATGGATGGGGGTGTCTGGCACCCCAAGAAAGGTCAGAGCAGAGGGAGATTTTTTCCCTCAGAATTGTGTTCATTATCCAAAGAAAAATGGGATTTTTTTTCCTGCAGAAACACAATTATTATCTAGGGAAAATGGTATTTTTTCCCCTCAGAATTGTGATTATTATCCAGGGAAAAATGGGAATTTTTCCCCCTTAGAAATACAATTATTATCCAGGAGAAAATGGGATTTTTTTCCCCTCAGGATTGTGATTATTATCCAAAGAACAATGGGAATTTTTCCCCCTCAGAAATGCAATTATTACCTAGGGAAAAATGCGATTTTTTCCCCATCAGAAATACAATTATTATCCAGGGAAAAATGGGGTTTTATCCCTCAGAAATACATTTATTATCCAGGGAAAATATGGGATTTTTTCCCCCTCAGGATTGTGAGTATTATCCAGGGAAAAATGGGATTTTTTTCCCCTCAGGAATGCAGTTATTTTCCAAGGAAAAATGGGATTTTTTCCCTTCAGGAAAACAATTACTATCCAATATAAACATGGAGTTAAATCCACCAAAATCCCGGGATCCTTCCCCAACACCCACCCTGCCTTCCCCTATGGAAAATTCCCATTTTTTGCTCCCAAATTTGGTGTCTCCGTGAGAAAATCCCAAAAAATCCAAAATTCCCAGAAACCCCGATGGAAAATTCCCCTTTTGTGCTTCCAAACTGGGAAAATTCCCCTTTTTAGTTCAAAATCTGGTGTGTCCATGAGGAAAATCCTAAAAAAATTTGATATTCCCAGAAGGAAACCTGGAAAAACCCTAAAAAAAAAAGGAAAAAAAATGGGGAAAAAACCCAGAAAAAATCTGGGGGAAAAAAACCTGTAAAAACCCAGGGGAAAAAATGGAAAAACCTGCCAAAAGGGGAAAAAATGCAGGAAAAAATCCAGAAAAATGCAGAAAAAATCTGGAAAAAGTAAAAAAAAAAACCTGGGAAAATCCCAAGTCCGGCCCCCAAGCATCACCTGAGAGGTTTTTTTCCCACCTCTGGTGGCAAAATTGAGTCAAAATTGAGTTCAGGAGATAAAAAAATCTGGAGATAACGGCAATGGAAAATCGTCACCGGGGAGACCCAAAAAAGGCAAAAACACAAAGCAGGAAGTGAAGATAAAAAAAATATGATCTAAAGGAGGTTTTTAAAAAAAAATTAAAATTATTGCTGCTAGTTAATTAAAAATAAATTAGGAATTATTTCCTTCTTGGAAAACGAAGGGAAATGTTCAATTTGTGGATGGGAAGGTTTGGCAAGAAGGGGAAAATTGAATTTATTTGGATTTTTTTCAGGGTGGTTCAAATATTGTTAGGTTTGGTTCAGTTTTTATCCAAAATTGGAGAAATACGGGGGATTTATTTGGAAGCTGAAGGGAAAATACCCAGGGAAAAATGGGATTTTTTTTCCCCTCAGGAATGTGATTATTTTCCAGGGAAAACTGGGATTTTTTTTCCCTCAAGAATGTGATTATTATCCAGGGAAAACTGGGATTTTTCTCCCTCTGGAATATGATTATTATCTAGGGAAAAACGGAATTTTTGTCCCCTCAGGAATGTGATTATTTGTCATTTTTTTCCAAGGAAAAATGGGATTTTTTTCTCCTCATGAATGCAATTATTATTGAGGGAAAATGGCATTTTTTCCCCTCAGGAATACAGTTCTTATCTAGGGATTTTTTTTCCCCCTGAGGAATGTGATTATTATCCAGGAAAAAATGGGATTTTTTTTTTCTCCTCTGGAATGTGATTATTTGTCATTCATTTCCAAGGAAAACTACGATTTTTTCCCCTCATGAATGTGATAATTATCCAGGGAAAAATTGTTTTTTTTCCCCCTCAGGAATGTGATAATTATCCAGGAAAACTGGGATTTTTCTCCCTCAGGAATGTGACTGTCATTTTTTTCCAAGGAAAAATGGGATTTTTTCACGCTCATGAATGTGAAAATTATCCAGGAAAAAATGGTATTTTTTTCCCTCAGAATTGTGATTATTATCTAGGGAAAATGGGGATGTACCCCCTAAGGAATGTGATTATTATACAGGAAAAAATTGGATTTTTTTTCCCCTCAGGAATACAGATCTTATCTAAGGAAAAATTGGTTTTTTTCCCCTCATGAATGTGATAATTATCCAGGGAAAACTGGGATTTTTCTCCCTCAGGAATATGATTATTATCCAGGGAAAAACGGGATTTTTGTCCCTTCAGGAATGTGATTGTCATTTTTTTCCAAGGAAAAATGGGATTTTTCCCCCTCATGAATGTGATTATTATCCAGGGAAATATGGAATTTTTTTCCCCACAGGAATATAGTTCTCATCAAGGGAAAAATTGGTTTTTTTCCCCTCAGGAATGTGATAATTATCCAGGGGAAAACGGGATTTTTTTTCCTCTAAGTAATGTGATAATTATCCAGGAAAACTGGGATTTTTCTCCCTCAGGAATGAGATTGTCATTTTTCTCCAAGGAAAAATGGGATTTTTTTCTCCTCATGAATGCAATTATTATCGAGGGAAAAATTGTTTTTTTTCCCTCAGGAATGTGGTAA
Source organism: Diglossa brunneiventris (assembly GCA_019023105.1). NCBI lineage: Eukaryota > Metazoa > Chordata > Aves > Passeriformes > Thraupidae > Diglossa > Diglossa brunneiventris. The sequence continues at coordinate 8,216,267 of CM032373.1, forward strand.
TTATCCAGGAAAACTGGGATTTTTCTCCCTCAGGAATGTGACTATCATTTTTTTCCAAGGAAAAATGGGATTTTTTCACGCTCATGAATGTGAAAATTATCCAGGAAAAAATGGTATTTTTTTCCCTCAGAATTGTGATTATTATCTAGGGAAAATGGGATGTATCCCCTAAGGAATGTGATTATTATACAGGAAAAAATTGGATTTTTTTTCCCCTCAGGAATACAGATCTTATCTGGGGAAAAATGGTTTTTTTTTTCCCCCTCAGGAATGTGATTATTATCCAGAGAAAAACGGGATTTTTTTTCTCCTCAGGAACGTGATTATTTTCCAGGGAAAAATTGGATTTTTTTCCCCTCAGGAATATAGTTCTCATCCAGGGAAAAATGGGTTTTCCCCTCATGAATGTGATTATTTGTTATTTTTCCAGGTGGATTTTAAAACTACAAAGTTCATCTCATCCATCCCAGCCTTTCCCTAAAACCCAGCCCAACCTTTGCCTACAATGTCCCCTCCTCCATTCCCAGGCTGTCTCATTTTCCTGGAATTTCCCCATTTTTCCCCAAACACACACCAGGATTTGTTTTTTCAGAGTTTTATTCCCCAAAATGCCCCTTTGTACACGATACAAACCTTCCTATACATTGTATAAACCCCTTTGGATATGTATAACATATAAAAATTCCCAAATCTTCCAAATCCATGGATTTAAACACCTCTGGGATCCCTGCATCCATTTCCTGCTGGATGTTTTGGGATATTCTTGGTGCTGTAGGTTTAAAATTCACATTTTTTGAGGAGTTTTCTGCTGATAGTTGGAGGGAAAATCGCTCCTGAATGATAAAAAATTCAAATGTTCTGGAATTTCCATGGAAATATTTCAAATTCAGCAAAAGGACACTTTGGCCTCCTCCCAGACATTCCAGAGTTTGGGACTTGCTCCCAAAAAATTTCCTTTCCAAATTTGTGGGAAAGCAATTAGAGAGGGAAAATTCATTTAGTGAAGTGTGGATTGAGTGTGACTTAATCCTGGTTTTAGAGCTCAGCTTTGCCACTTGATCCTGATTTTACAGCTCAAGGATTTGCCCAAAAGAAAAGAAATCCACACAAAATTTCCTCAGGAATTCTCCCAAATTCCAAAGGGAGATCTTGAGTTAATCAAAGAGTTAAACCAGCCTCAAATTAACTCCTAATTAAGCAAACCCTAATTATTCCCAGTGCTCCTTCAGCTCCATGGGCTCAGAAAAGCAGGAACAGCCCAGGGTGGGAGTCAGTTTTTGATGAGGCTGGAGTTGGAATCGATCTGCTCCTCCTGGATGGGAATCCTGCAGCTCCTCTCCTCTGGAAAACAGGGAATGGTTCCAGGGGTGAGAACAGGAGGGAACAGGATTGATCCTGATCCTAGAGCTCAGTTCTGCCCCTCAATTCCAATTTTAAAACTCACTTTTGCCACTTAATCCCGATTTTAGAGCTCAGCTCTTCTCAGCCAGACCTTTCCCAAATTTTCAGGGGAATTCAGGACATTTCAATTTCCATGGAGACAAAAAAAAATCCCTATTTTACTCTTGGAAGTTGCTTCTGGATCCTGCCAGGAAGAGAATTCCTGGCCTAAAATCAGGGAATTCTGGGATTAAGGGCAAATCAGGGAGAAGGAATGAAAATTTGGGACACTGAGCTCTTAATCAGCTCCTAATCCTAACCTGGATCAACCCCTGGAATTCCCTATATTCCTAATTAAGAATTCTTTTATTAATTCCCAAATTTCTAACAGGGGGCCCTGATGAATGTTTGTCCGGGATTTTTTATCCCAGGACATTTTATCCCATAAAAAAGGGAACTCACTGTGCTGGGTGCTCCTCCCAGACCCATTCCTGGTTTTTTTCTGGGCTGCCTGGATGATCAGGAGCAGGATGGAAATTCCACTCACCATCAGCAGGAGCAGGCACAGCAGGAGCAGGGATAAAGAGCCTGGAATGAGAATGGAAAAATTCCCTAAAAAACAAAGATTCCTGGTTCTGGATGGAGTTCCCAGATTCCAGAGGGAGAATCCAGAACTCTGGGAATGGAGAGGTCCAGCTGCCAGGGAAGCATGGGATCCTGGAATGTTGTGGGAAATACAGGAATGGCTTTAGAGAAATTGGGATTTCACTTTCCAGGAAAGCAGCTTTACATGGAAACCAAGCAGCTGGAAATGTGGGATCCTGGAATGTTGTATGAAATACAGAAAAGAATTCAGAGAAAGTAGGAATTCCCTTCCCAGGAAAGCAATTCCAGCTGGGATTGTGGGATCCTGGAATGTTGTGTGAAATACAGAAAGAATTTCTGAGAAAATGGGAATTCCCTTCCCAGGAAAGCAGCTTTACATGGAAATGTGGGATCCTGGAATGTTGTGTGAAATGCAGAAAAGGATTCTGAGCAAATGGGAATTCCCTCCCCAGGAAAGCAGACTCAGAGGAAAATGTGGGATCCTGGAATATTGTGTGAAATACAGAAAAGGATTCAAAAAAATTGGGAATTTCCTTCCCAGGAAAGCAGCTTTACATGGAAATGTGGGATCCTGGAATGCGAAATACAGAAGAGGATTCAGAGAAATTGGGAATTCCCTTCCCAGGAAAGCAGCTCCAGTGAATTCCCTGCCTGTCCTTACCCCATCCAGGCTCCGTGGGAACGCCGGGATCCCGACACACCACAGGGATCTCCCTGGGGCTGGATGCCCTGGAGCTGTTCCCGGGGAATTCCGTGGGAAAGGAGTCAGCGTTTTCCGGGAATTCCGTGGGAAAGGAGTCAGCGTTTTCCGGGAATTCCGTGGGAAAGGGGTCCCTGCGTTCCGGGAATTCCGTGGGAGAGGGATGTGGGCCAGGGCTGCTGGCACTGCCAGGGCTGCTGCACTGGGCATCCTCTGTGCCCGTGCCAGCCCGGAGCGTGCTCTTCCCCAAACTGCTGCAGCTGGAAAAGAAATTCCAGAGGGTTTGCCAACAGGGAATCATTCCTAAATGCCACCCACTCAATCCCCATCTGTGTTTTATCCCTAAAAATTCAGGATTGTATCCCTACATCCCACAGGAATGGGAGGAATAATTAAATCCGTTATTGCTGGGAAAAAATGATCTGGGATTTTTTTCCCAGCTGATTCTGGCACAGGAATTTTTTGTTCCCCAAAAAAACATCCAAGAGGTTTCAAAAGAAGGTGGAAAATCCTAAAAATCCCTCAGGATCCTAAAAGTCCCAAAGGATGGGTTTCAGAGCGCTTAGATCCAGGTTTATTCCAATTTATTTCTCTGAATTTGGACTTTTCTTGGAAAAATGAACCCCCCCAGAGCTGCTCTGAGCACTCTGCCCCCAAAAAGAAATTTTTCTCCCTACAAGGGATTTTTTTTGCCCAAAAAGGACTTTTTTCCCCCAAAAAGAGATTTTTTTTCCCTCAAAAAAGGATTCCTACTTGGTCCAAGGCTGGCAGTTCTCATTCCCTCCTCTGGAGAAAGTCCCTTCAGGACATCGGGAGCACTCTGGGGGAAAAAAGGGATTATCCAGGAAAGTGGCAGAATTCCCAGATTTATCCACTGGGTAATTCTGAATTATCCAAGATTATTAATTCTGGGTATTATCCGGGAGGATCTCACAATTCCAGCCAGGAACTGTCACATGGGAAGCAGGATTTTGGGAAGCCTGGCACATCCCAGAATTCTAAAGGGAATTCCAGCTGGTACATGCCTGGACTCCCTGCTTCCCAAGGGAATTCCAAATCCCAACTCACCCCTTCCCAAGGGAATTCTGGCTTGCTCAAATCCCAGCTATTCCCAAGGGCATTCCAAATCCCAACTCACCCCTTCCCAAAGGAATCCCAAATCCCAACTCACCCCTTCCCAAGGGAATTCCAGCCCCATTCACCCCTTCCCAAAGGAATTCCAGACCCAACTCACCCCTTCCCAAAGGAACTCCAAATCCCAACTCACCCTTTCCCAAGGGAATTCTGGCTGCCTCAAATCCCGACTATTCCCAAGGAAATTCCAGATCCAAACTATTCCCAAGGGAATTCCAACTCCCAACTCACCCCTTCCCACAGGAACGCCCCCGGCAGGCTGAAATCCCGCCTGGCACGCACAGACCCTGTCCGAGGTTTTCTCACACGGCTTCACCTCCACACTGCCCTTCCCTGGCCAAGGCAGAAATTCATTAATTCCTTCATTAACAGCAACAATTAACTCCTCAGGGGTTTGGGGTTTTGTGTGTAGGAGCTGCAGAATTCAGCAATTCAACATCTCATTAACAATTCGTAATTAATAATTAATTTAACAACTAAATTGTTCAACCATTTCGTTTGAGGATAGTGATTTTCAGGTAGGCCCTCACAACTGAGGTGGAAGCAACCAGAAAAGGACCCAAAAAGAGATTTTATTCCCCCAAATTGGGATTCTATGCCCAAAAAGGGATTTTCTCCCCCTATCCCCCCAAAATGCCCCAAACCTGTGATTTTTTTCCCCCGAAAAAGGCTTTTTTTTTCCCCTCAAAAAAGCGATTTTCCCCCAAAAAAGGGCATTTTTTTCCCCAAAAAAGGGATTTTTTTTCCCCCCTAAAATGGGATTTTCTCCCCCGATGCCAGCACTCACAGGTGTTGCAGATGGTGCAGCTTTTGCAGAAGCCATGGTGGTGCTGGGAGCTGAAATATCCATCCTGGCATGGCGAGCACACGGTGTCGGCTGAGGCCGTGCAGCGGCTCCGCATCCTCTCCCCTAAAAACACCCAAAAATCGACGTTCAGTGGGATCCTGAGGGGAAAAATCCTAAATTTCATCCTTTGGGATCAAATGGTGCCCAGAATTTGGCAGTTCTTGTTTTTTATGGAGAAAAGGCCCTGGAAGTTTGGCCAGGAGGAAAAATCAACATTTAATGGAGCGGCCGAGAAGGGCTGGAGTGGGCTGAAATTGGGCAAAATGCCTCAAATTTTTGTCCCAGTGGATCACAAATATCCCTTCCAGAGTCAGGGGAAAAGGTTTAGGAAATGCCCCTGAACTAAGGCATTTAGTAAGCAAAAAAACATCAAAAAAAGTTTAAAACCACTCTCAAAAAGGAAGATTTTTCCATTTTTTGGTGTCTAAAACTTATTTTTATCCGTCTAAAAAGTATTACACTAAAAATAGGTATTACACTAAGAAAATATTGGATAATCCCCTAAAGCCCGGCTCTCCCATCCCAGCCGCCGCGGCGGGCACTCACCTGGGGCGCAGTCGCTGCAGCATTTGTCATGGAAGCTGTATTGGTGCTCCTGACATTCCAAGCCCAGGGAACCGGGGATGGGCACAGCCAGGAGCCAGCAGAGAGCGGGAAAGTTCCAGGGAATCCTCGGAAGCGCCATTCCCGCCATCCCCCTCAGGGAGCTGTCCCCTCACGGCACCGGCACCGGCACCGTCTCCGTCTCCTCACGGCGCTGTCCCCTCAGGGCGCCTTTCCCCTCACGGAACCGTTCCCTTCACGGCGCCTTTCCCCTCACAGCTTGGCTCCCCTCACGGCTCCGTTCCCCTCACGGTGCCTTTCCCCTCACGGTGCCTTTCCCCTCACGGCTCCGTTCCCCTCACGGCTCCGTTCCCCTCACAGCCTCTCTTCCCTCACGGCTCCGCTCCCCTCAGGGCGCTGTGAGGGCCCCGCGAGCGAGAACGGCTCCGGGCGGGGACATTAGAGGGAAATTCCCGCTTTTCTCCACGCCCCTTCCCGCTCCCGGTTTGGGGTTTTTCGGCAGGAAAAGGAAATGCTGAGCTTGAGAAGGGTTTAAGGGGTAAAAGGAGCCCTCAAGGGAGGGAAATCCCGATGGGAATGGCTGGAAAAGCAGGGATGGAGGAGCGCTCTGGGAATGCCCTGGCTGAGGCGGGGAGATAGCGGGAATTCGGGAATTTCGTTTTCCAGACTGCTGGAGTTGGAGCCAGGAGCTCAGTTAAGTTCTAGGAGTTCCCTGGCATCACTGAATCAACAAAATAGTGGGAATTAAGAAATTTCATTTTCCAGTCTATTAGAATGGGATCCAGGATCTCAATTTAGGTGTTCCAGCTGCCTGGTATTGCAGCTTTACCTTCACCGACTCCAGAAAATAATGAGAATTAGAGATTCCATGCTCATGTTGTCCCAAAATTAAATTAGGATGGTGTTGGCAAAATCTCTTAATAGATAAATTACAATTATCAGTTAAATAAATTATGATTTTACTGGAATTTTTGTGTTTAAACTCATTTTATCAGAGATTATCCATGGAATTTATTCCTCTTATTTCCGACCCTGACCCGACAAACCTTAAAAGCAGCAGAATTTCCAAAGCATGGAGAGAAATATTTAATGGAAAATCAAAACAAAAAGAATATAAAATCTTTTATCCAAGGAATTTAATAAAAACATCAAATAAAGAGCAGGAAAAGGGAAAGAGGGACAGCAATTCCTGTATTTACATTATATTAAGAATAAATTTATTCAAATAAAACATCTCAGATTTCCAGGAATTCTTTCCCAAAGAGGGGTTTTTCCCAGGAAAGATGGAAGCAGAGGGAAAAAAATCAATTTTATTTGGGAAAGAGCTCGCCCAAAGCCTGGAATTTCCCCCAAATAATCATCATCAGCTCATTAACAGCATTAATTAGCACAGAGCTCATTAATTTTAGCAGTGAATATTAATTAAGCAGCCATCAAACTTCATGGGAATTCCCACTGCTCTGTCCAATAGCTTAAATTCCAAAAAAAACTTCCCAATTGTTTGAATTTTGACTAAAATCTGATATTTTAAAGCCATAATCTCCCATTCCCAGTGCAGATATCAACAAAACAATGTCATTTTACATTAATTTAATCTTAATTAATGTTATTTTATTTTTTAAAATTAATTCCGAAAAGTTTTTCTGTAACATTTCAAATAAATTCTTCCCCACAGCTCCCTGAAAAAATTCCATTAAATTCCCTACAACTCTTCAAGAAGTCGAAAAAATACTGGAGTTGAGTGTGGATATTCCCTGGAGGTCAAACATTCCTTGGAACCACCAAAATTCCCAAAATCCAACCTTTATTTGGGATGCCGTGGATCAGCAGCTGAGGGAAACAAATATTTAAGGAGCCTCCCAAATGGAATTGGGTGTGGAGGACAAACATTCCTTGGAACCACCAAAATTCCCAAAATCCAGGTTTTATTTGGGATTCCCTGGATCAGCAGCTGAGAGGGCAATTCCCAGGAGATCAAACACTCCTTGGAAAATTCCCAAAATCCAAGTGTTATTTGGGATCCCCTGGATCAGCAGCTGAGAGGGCAATTCCCAGGAGATCAAACACTCCTTGGAAAATTCCCAAAATCCAAGTGTTATTTGGGATCCCCTGGATCAGCAGCTGAGAGGGCAACAAGGGAATAAATTTAAAGAATTTCCCAAATGGCATTGGGTGTGGAGGGCAAACGTTCCCTGGAATCACCAAAACTCCCAAATCCAATATTTATTTGGGATCCCCTGCATCAGCAGCTGATGGAAACCAGGGAATATTCCAAGATCCTTCCACCCAGAATTCCAGCTGGCTTCAACCCCCCGCCCAAACCAAGAAGGAAAACTACCTGAATCCAGGAATTCCCACCATTTCTTCCAGCAGGAAAAACCTCTCCAAGGAGCTGGGACGGACGGAAAATCGGGAATCCGCGACACCGATTCCCGCTGCTCGGCTGAATCCTTTTTCCCTGGGATTTTTTTTTTCTGGGAGGGGTTGGGAGTGGAACAGAAAGTTCTGGCAAGGGGGAGGAGGAAGCTCAGAACTCCTCGTGGACGTTGCGGGCGTAATCCATGAGTTTGCTGCCCGTGAAGTACTCGCTGTACTTGAGGATCTCCTCCAGCTCCAGGTGGTGGTTCTGGTTCTCGTCGGCCACGGCGATCATCTGCCGCGCCTCGTTCAGAGCGTTGTGCTCGTTCATGGGATCCATGTACTCCTGCGAAAACCACGGGGAAACGGCCTGAGCACGGCCCTGCGGGGGCCCCCAAAAATCCCAACTCCTACCCCAGCCCAAAGTGGGCTAAAGGTCTGTAAGAAGGGTTTCATGGGGTTTTTCCTGGTTTTTAGGCTGCTACCCAAGAAATTGGGGATTTTTTTGGGTGATTCCATAGAACATTTCTGGATTTTGGGCTGCAAATTAAACTCAGGAAAAAATTCCTGTTAAAAATGAAGGATTATCAATTTTCAGAACCTAAATTCTCTCATATTTCCCGCTTCTTTGGCTGTTCTCACAGAAATTCAGGATTTTTTCCGCTCATTCCAAGGAATATTTGTGGAATTTGGGCTGTAAATTAAACTCAGGATCAAATTCCAGTTAAAAATTAAGGATTATCAATTTGCAGAACCTAAGTTCTATTATTTTTCCTGATCTCTAGGCTGTTCCCAAAGAAATCTGAGAATTTTTTTGGGTCATTCCAAGGAATATTTGCGGAATTCGGGCTGTAAATTAAACTCAGGATCAAATTCCAGTTAAAAATTAATTTGCAGGACCTAAATTCTCTCGTTTTTCCTGCTTTCTTGGCTGTTCCCACAGACTATTTTAAAATGAAAATAACATGAAATTAACACGAAATTAAAATTAAATGGAAATACTCAAATTTTTAATTAAAAAATGAGCTGTAAGTGAATTTGTGATGTTTTTAAAGCTGTGTTTTGGAATAATTGGCTGGCAAAGGACGAGGGCTCACCTCCAGCTCCTCCATGGTGACGATGCCATCGTGGTTGGCGTCGATGACCTCCTGGAACTCCTTCCTCCTGTCCCTCACCCAGTCATCATCGATGTCCTGAGCCTGCTGGTTCTCCACCGTGCCCACAGGCAGGGAGATGAACTCTGACAGGGTCAGCTTCTTATCCCCATCCTGATCTGGGAAAAACACACACGTTATAACAGATTCACTTCATTCCCGCTAAAAAGCACAAAACATTATAGTGTGTTCATTTAATTCCCGTAAAAATGGGTATTTCCTACTGATCTGTGAAAAAACCAAACCCCTCCCAATACCCACAGAAAAATGAGAATCCATGGAATTCATGGATACAATTCCCAAGAAATCCCAGCTTACCTAAATCATGGATAATCTCCTGCACCATGAAGTGCAGCATGCCCCAAATATCCAAGTAAAAATGGGAATCCATGGATACAATGGAAATCCATGGAACTCCACCAGACTATTCCATGTAAAACCCTCTCGAAATCCACATAAAAACCAGGAATCCAAGGACAGAATTCCCAGGAATTCCCATCTTACCGAGGTCCCGGACAATCTCCTGCACCATGAAGTGCAGCATGCCGCGGCTGTGCTCGGGGTGCAGGAAGGACAGGAACTCCTGCTCGCTCAGCAGCAGGTCCGGGGGGGGATTGTCCGCCTGGTACCAGCGATCCTTCAGGTTGTCCAGCACTTCCTGCGCTGCAACGGCACCGCGGGGCTGGGATGGCATCCCAAAGGCTCATCCCAAACCCTGCCCGGCTTTGGGATCGCAGCTCATCCCAAACCCTGCACAGCTTTGGGATTGCAGCTCATCCCAAACCCTGCCCGGCTTTGGGATCGCAGCTCATCCCAAACCCTGCCCAGCTTTGGGATCGCAGCTCATCCCAAACCCTGCCCGGCTTTGGGATCACAGTTCATCCCAAACCCTGCCCGGCTTTGGGATCGCAGCTCATCCCAAACCCTGCCCGGCTTTGGGATCGCAGCTCATCCCAAACCCTGCACAGCTTTGGGACTGCAGCTCATCCCAAACCCTGCCCGGCTTTGGGATCGCAGCTCATCCCAAACCCTGCCCGGCTTTGGGATCGCAGCTCATCCCAACCCTGCACAGCTTTGGGATCGCAGCTCATCCCAAACCCTGCCCGGCTTTGGGATCACAGTTCATCCCAAACCCTGCACAGCTTTGGGATCGCAGCTCATCCCAAACCCTGCCCGGCTTTGGGATTGCAGCTCATCCCAAACCCTGCCCGGCTTTGGGATTGCAGCTCATCCCAAACCCTGCCCGGCTTTGGGATCGCAGCTCATCCCAAACCCTGCCCGGCTTTGGGATCGCAGCTCATCCCAAACCCTGCCCGGCTTTGGGATCGCAGCTCATCCCAAAGGCTGCAATGGCACCCACGGCGCTGGGATTGCATCCCAAAGGCTGCACCTGCCTGGCTTTAGGATCACAGCTCATCCAAACCCTGCCTGGCTTTAGGATCACAGCTCATCCCAAAGGCTGCACCCGCACGTTTGGGACTGCAGCTCATCCCAAACCCCACCCCTGCATATTTGGGATTGCAGCTCATCCCAAACCCTGCACCTGCCCAGCTTTGGGATTACAGCTCATCCCAAACCCCACCCCTGCATATTTGGGATTGCAGCTCATCCCAAAGGCTGCAACTGCCGCCATCCACTTTTGGGATATTGCACATTTCATCCCAAACGCTGAAATTGCCCCCATCCGTTTGTAGGATTTGGCACAATTGTTTTGGGGGATTTCAGTTCATCCCAAATGCTAGAATTGATTCCATCCATTTTTAAGATCTGGGACAATCACTTTGAAGGATTTCAGTTGGCACAATTCATCCCAAATGCTGCAATGGCCCCCATCCATTTTTAGGATTTTGCACAATTCATCCCAAAGGCTGCAATTGCCCCCATCCATTTTTAAGATCTGGGACAATCACTTTGTAGGATTTCAGTGCATCCCAAATCTTGGAATTGCCCCCATCCATTTTTAGGATTTGGCACAACCAAGTTCTAGAAATTTCAGTTGTCCCAATCCACTTTTAGGGTTTCAATTGTACCAACCTATTTTTAAGACTCCAATTATCACAATCCATTTTTAGGATTTAAATTGCCACAATTTTCAGGATTTCCATTGTCCCAATCCATTTTTAGGATCTAATCTGTCACAACCACTTCCTTTCAAGCTCTCAGTTGTTTAATCAATGATGTTTTTTAAGCTTAAACCCTGCAGATTTTTATCACAATATTCCATATTTTTGCTGCAAGAAAAATTAAATTAGGAGTGTATGAACAGAAAAATCAGCACCAAAATCCCATGGAATTCCTTCATTTCATCCCACAATCCAATTATCCGCCAATATCCATCAATTAATTAAAACACAATTTTAGCCTGAAATCCAAATTTCTACAGAAAGTGCCTTCCACTCCACACTCTCAGGTGCTTTTGATTTAAAATAAAAAAACCAAAAATCACTTTTACAGTGCTTGGAGGAGGAGAAAAAACCCCTGAGGAAGTGGAGGATGAATAATTTGATTTTCCTACAGAAGATTTTGGGGCTCAGGTGCAGACTCGAGGCTGACTCAGCAGCTCTGGGGTTCCTGGAATCAGCCCCAGGTGATTTCCCTGCACATTCTCAGCTCCTTTTTTCTGCATTTCAGGCGTTTTTGCAGCACTGGAAAATGTCACCGAAGCAATTTGGAAATGACTCATCCCTGCAGGGAAAGGGAAAGGTGCAGGGGGGATTTTACAGGAAACTGAAATGTTGCTTGAAGGGGAAAAACAGGAAAATTCCTCCTAAAAATTGCAATTTTCATGGCAGATTCCCCTTAAAAATTGCAATTTTCATGGCAAATTCTGGTCAAGAACAATGCGGGATTTGTGTCTTTGACTTCCATTTTTTGAGGGATTTTCAAGTAAATTCAAATTTATTTCAGGGGGGAAATGGGGAGATTGCCATTAAAAGTTGCAATTTTCATGGCAGATTCCCCTTAAAAATTGCGAATTTCATTGCAGATTCTGCTCAGGAACAATGTGGGATTTATGTCCTCTGACTTCAGCTCTTTGGGGGATTTTACAGGAAATTTTAAGTTTTTTTGAAGGAGATTCCTCCTAAAAATTGCAATTTTCATGACAGATTCTGGTTAGGATTAATGAAGGGTTTCTGTCTTTTAACTTCAATTTTGTGGGGATTTAGAATAAATTTTAATATTTCTTTAAGGGAAAACCAAGAAGATTCCTCTAAAAAATGTCATTTTCACACCAAATTTCAGGTGGAAAAAAGCAGATTTTTTTATTACTAAAGGGGAAACAGGAAGATTCCTCAAAAAAAAAATCTCATTTTCACATCACATTTTACATTAAAAACTGCAGAATTTTTGGTTTATTGTTTAACTCCTCCTCAATCACAACAACCCAAACACTTCCCTCCTATTTCTATTTTCACCCCCAGGTTTTAACACCAAAACCCCAATTCTGCACTTACTTTCTTCATCTATTTTCAACTCCTCGTTGTTTTTGATTTTCTCTGCTATTTCCTTTTCATTGAAGCCTTTGCTTGCCAAGAATTTAATTTTATATTCATCCCAAGAAACGTGACCTGGAATTGAGAACATTTCAACATGAAATGATGAATTTTGGATTTCATTCTTTCAAAATCAGCAAATTTTAAAGTTTTTAGTCCAACACCACAACTCCACACTGAATTTTAGGAATGACAACATAAAAGCTGTCACCTGATTCATTTTTGGGGTTTTTTAGCCATAAAATTTGGTGAAAAATTCAATTTATTATTTTTTTTTTAATTTATTTATGAAAAAAAGAGCTGCCTGCAGCACATCCTTTCCCACAAAAATCCAAATGTGGGATTCCAGACCTAAATTTGATCTCAAAAATAAATTCTAGATCCCAGAACTGACTTTAAAAGTGATTTTTTTGAGGGGAAAAATGTTGATTTTACCATCCCCATCAGGATCCACAGCTCTGAAGTGCATTTTGTTCTCCTCCACGGCCTCCTGGAAGTGTTCATCTGTTTTTTCCATGATCCAACGTTGCATCTCCTTGGCACTGATTTTTTTATCATTATTTATATCCACCCTAGGGAGGAAAAATAAACAGGATTTCAGTTTAGAGTTCAGCAGGGAAAGAGCTGCTTGGGTTTTAGTTTATAAATTGTTTTATTCAGCAAATATTCACAGAAAAATGAATATTTCTGACTCTCTGTGAGAACCAAGTGAAAGCTCAGCCTTTAGTTCAGAATTGAAGTAAATAATTTAATTAATTTAATTAAATTAGCAAGATTTAGGTTATTACTCAGTGATCATGTTTTTGAGGGAATTTTCCCACAAATCATTCCTGATGGAATTTTGGGTCACTCCAAATTCAGAATTGGAAAAATTTTCTTCCAGACCTTGAATTCTCTCTCAATTTCTCTTTCCAAGCCCTTTTTTTCAAATTTCACTGACTTTTTATTTTTGAACATTGCACATCTCTTTGTTCTCCATGAGTTTTCTGGAATTTCTTGGATTCAGAGCTGCAGAATTCAATTTTTCCTGATTGAAATTATCAGGAAAATCCAATCTGATCAATCCTTAATCATGAAGAAATTAATTTTAAAATTACAGTTCAAAACCAAAAATAAATCAAAATTTCTGAAGGGTTTTTTTTTTTGAGCATGAAATAAATATTCAAAATATCACTAAAAAAATCAGATTTTATTTTGTTAACATTTCAAATTCTATTTAAAGCATCTCCAACCCACTCTCTGTAATTCAAAATGTCACTAAAAATCAGATTTTATTTTGCTACCATTTCAAATTCTATTTAAAGCACCTCAAAACCAATTTTTCAAAACTCAAAGAAAAACCAGAGTTCAAAAGCCCCAGTTTGCCTCTGGCCTTTATCTGCTGCCATCACTGAGTTGTTTTGATTGAAACTTGAATTATTCAAGATATGATTTGCCTTGAAATGTCAACTAAATGTGAAAAAAAGATATAAACAACCCCAAAAATGCAGATTTAGGGAGTTTCAATATCACAATTTCTACCAGGGAGATGCTTTTATCATTTATTTATTTTTATTCAATAATTACTTCAATGAAATTCTATTTATTCATGGCAAGTTGGCACGAAATAAAGCTTTGAAAGTTCATCCCCCTTGTGGTATTAATTGGAGGTGTTTTCATTTAAAAAATGCAAATAAAGCCAACTCTGCCACCCGCTGTCTGAAAGTGCTGAAACAAAGCCAAAAAAAGGGAATTTTGAAAATATTAATGAAAAATTCCAAGTTTGAAATATCCACATTCCCAGTTTTGAAATGTGAATTAAAATATCCAATTTTTAAAACATGAATTAAATTTCCCCATTTTAAATATTAAAATTATCAAATTGAAAATATCAATTAAAATCCCTAATTTTGAAAATATTAATTTAAAGCCCCAATTTTGAAACATTAAAATTCCAAATTTTGAACAGATTAATCAAAATTTCCAATTTTGAAAACATTTAAATTCCCAATTTTAATAAATATTCATTCAAATTTCCAATTTGGAACTACTAAATCCCTAATTTCAAAGCTACTAATTTAAATTCCCAAGATTAAGCATTAATTCAACTTTTCAATTTGGAGCTATTTAAATCCTGAATTTTGAAGCTACTCATTTAAATTCCCAATTTTTAAACATTAATTCAAATCTTCAATTTTGAACTATTAAACCTTCCAACTTCAAACCCACCAAAATTCCCAATTTTGTGGGGTTTTTTTTGCCCGTTCTTCTCTTTCTGACTTGGGGCATTCACACACTCTGGAAAAAATCCCTTTGCCCAGGATTTTTCTCCTGGGAAGCTGAGAAAAGGAAAACAATTCTTATTTCATTTGCTTCTCCTGAGTTGTGCTGCTCTGGAATGTGTTTGGGGATTGTTTCATTGGTTCTGCTGGGAGCTGTTTTAAATCTTTGGCCAATTACAGAAACAGGAGCCTCCTCCAGCCAGGTCTCACAAGCTCTTGGAGGTTTATTTCACACCATGATAGCTCACCCACCTTTGGAGGCACAGGATGGCTTCCTGAGCCTCCAAAGAAACAAAAAGGTTTAATAAAGGCAAAATAAGAAATTTTTTAGAGAGAAAAACCAAACCAGGCGCAAGAGGCCTCACTGCCCCTGGTAAACACCTCCCAAAAGTGATTGGTTTCTTTGTTCTCTTCTTTTCCTCACAAAAGTGATTGGTTTCTTTCTTTTTCTAGAAAATTGCCCGGGCAGGATTTTTTGGCTCCTGTCCATTAGCCATCCTTAATTTGAGGTGACAGAGGGTGTCAGGTTGTGTTCTGACCCTGTCAGCGCTGTTTTAGTTTCCTGCATTGTTTATTTTATCCTTTATTTTTCCCCCTGTTATTTCCTGCTCCCATAAATTTTTGTTGCCTGAGAGCCCCTTAATTTAAAATTTATAGCAATTCGGGGCGGGGAGGGGTTGTGGGTGTTCTCAGGGGTCCCAGAATGAGGGAAGAGATGAGAATCTTGACTCCCTGTTTCAGAAGGCTGATTTATAGAAGTAAATTTTCATCAGAAGGCTTGCAAGGAATAGAAAGGAATGATAATAAAATCTTGTGACTGACCTGAGAGTCCGAGACAGCTGGGCTGTGATTGGCCATTAATTAAAAACAACCACATGAGACCCATCAAAGATGCACCTGCTGCATTCCACAGCAGCATATTTATAATTATTGTTTATATTTCATTTCTGAGGCCTCTCAGCTTCTCAGGAGAAAAAATCCTAACAAAAGGATTTTTCATAAAATACGTCCATGACATAAGGGGGTTCATTTTCTCCATTTCAGGGGAGGCTCCCGCCTCCCAAACCAAGAATTTATTTTTATTATAAATTAATAATAAATGAGCCTTGTGAGGACATGGAGCTAGATGCACCTGACTGCAACACAAACACAACCCTGACTCACTTGGAGAAGATGCCCACGAGCTTCCTCCTGTTCCTCCGGGGCTGGGAGTCCTCCTCGAACTCCTCGCGCTCCTTGCCCAGGAACACCTCCTGGTGGAACTCCTTGTTCAGGTGCCCGTCCAGCTCCATCTTGACGCCATTCAGGTGGTCAGGGGGCAGGATCTCGTTCTCCTCCCTGGGCCCCCCTGCCCTCTCCTTCAGCACAGAGTGGTTGGCAGGCCTGGCATAAACGTCCATCAGCAGGAAGATGAACAGGAGAGAGAGGTAAAGAGAGCCCAAGCTGCACAGGAAAGCTTGTCTTGACATCATTTTATGGTTTTTTTTTTCCTTTTATTATTTATTGGCTGCTGAAATCACTGTGGGGTCTAAAAGAAAAAAAAGGAGAAAAAACAATTAAACTCTGAAGAGAGGTCATTAATGAACATATAAAAATTAAAATAACCTATGCAAAGTATTAATAACTTACATACATATAATTATATGTGCATAACTTGTTTATATACACATAAAGGTAAGTACATAAGTTATTTATATACAAACATATGCACATAACTTATTCATATACATACATACATACATATGTATGCCTATAAATATGTTTATATGTATACTTTAATATATACGTATGTATATTAAAGTATATATATATATACAAATGTATATACTTGTATATATATACAAGTGTGTATACAGATACTTGTATATATACACACAAGAATAAATTCAGAGGAACCTACACAAAAATAGAGGAGTTTTTGATGTCAGATATTAAAAGGGCCTGTTAATTAATAAATATATGGAATTAACAGTGGCAGATCCAAAGAAAGCGGATCTGGAAACACCCAGGAAACAGCGGCGGGGAGGACCTGTCACAGAGCCATAAAATCGGAGTGTCCTGCCCTGGAAGTGACCCACAGGGGCCATCCCGCCCAATTCCAGGGAAAAATAATCCCAAATCCTGTCACAGAGCCATAAAATCCGAGTGTCCTGCCCTGGAAGTGACCCACAGGGGCCATCCCTCCCATTTCCAAGGAAAAATAATCCCAAATCTAACAGAGAGGGCACCAAGGAACCCAAAGCCCTCAGAGCCCCCAGAACCCTCAAAACCGCCCAAAGCCCTCAGAGCCCCCAGAGCCCCTTGAACCCCTCAGAGCCCCCAGAACCCCTCGAAGCCCTCAGGCCCTCCACGATCCCCGCGGGGCTGCGGGAGGAGCCGCCCGCACTCACCGGGAGGCGCTGGGCAAGGAGCGGACTCTGCCCGAGCGCCGTGCCGGCCGCGGGGAGGCTCAGCCCGGGCCCGGCCGCCGCTGAGGCCCTCACGGCCCCTGACGGAGCCCGGCGTTGCCAGGGCGAAGGGAGGTGGGAGGAGGCGGAAGTTTCCTCACTGCGCCGCGCGGCGGGAAGACTCGGCGGCCATCTTAGGTGAGGGCAGCCGCCATTTCCGGCAGAGTGAGGGGCAAAGGGGCGTTTCCCGGGCGGTCCCGTCATTATCTCGGTTGTTAACGTGTTGATCTCCTCCTACTTCCTGGCTCTGTGTGTGTGGCTGTTTTCTTTGAATTATGAAATGGGTTTGGGTTGGAAGGATCTTAAATAGAATCTAATGCAAACCCCTGCCCCAGCTGTGACTGCTCATCCCTGGAATTGCTCAATGCCAGGTTGGACACTGAGGCTTGGAGCAACCTGGGATAGTGGAAGGTGTCCCTGCCCATGGCGAGGGGTGGCACTGGATGGGCTTTGAGCCCATCCCAACTTTTACTATTCCGTGATTCCATGAACAAGGCGCGGCCAAGGCGCACTGCCCAAACCCAAGATGGCTCCTCCTCGGCCTCACATGCCCTACTCAAAGATGGCGGCCATCGCGTCAGGCGCTGCGACCTCCGCCCTCTTCCCGCCCCTTGCCCCGGTGCGAGAACCGCCGGAGCCGCGGCAGGAGCAGGGACGGAACCGCCGCTTCCCCAGGAGAAGGAGAAAGCGCGGGAGAACCATGAAACCACCGCAGCGCGGCAGCGGCTCTCGGTGAGCGCTCCCGTAGAAAGCTTGTCCCCTCCCGGCGGCCGTACCGCCGTTCCCGCCTAAACGGGCGGGCGTGGCGGCGGCGCCGGCCGTGAGGGGCCCCGCGGCCATGAAGGCGCTGCGGCGGCTGAGCCGGCACCGCACCGCGCTGGGGCTCGGCGGCTCTCGCTCTGCGCCGCCGTTCTGCTCTATCTCGCCAAGTGCACCTCCGAGGGGCTGCGCCCGCTGCCCGCTCCCCCCGCGCTTCCGCACAGCCAGCCCGGCCGGGGGGCCCGCGCCGCGCCCCCGGCCGGCCCTGAGGGCAGCGCCTTCGTGGCCGTGGTGGTGATGAGCGGCCCCAAGTACAGCGAGCGGCGCAGCATCATCCGCAGCACCTGGATGGCGGCGGCGCGGCAGGCGCCTCACGGCCATGTCTGGAGCCGCTTCGTGGTGGGCACGGCGGGACTGAGCGCCGAGGAGCTGCGGAGCCTGGAGCTGGAGCAGAGCCGCCACCGCGACCTGCTGCTGCTGCCCGAGCTGCGAGACTCCTACGAGAACCTCACGGCCAAGGTGCTGGCCACCTACGTGTGGCTGGACGCGCACCTGGACTTCCAGTTCGCCCTCAAGGCGGACGACGACACCTTCGTGCGCTTGGACGTGCTGGTGGAGGAGCTGAGGGCCAAGGAGCCGCGGCGCCTCTACTGGGGCTTCTTCTCGGGCCGCGGGCGGGTGAAATCCGGGGGGAAGTGGAAGGAGAGCGCCTGGCTGCTGTGCGATTATTATCTGCCCTACGCGCTGGGCGGCGGCTACGTGATCTCCGCCGACCTGGTGCGCTACCTGCGCCTCAGCAGGGACTACCTGAACCTGTGGCAGAGCGAGGACGTGTCCCTGGGCGTGTGGCTGGCGCCCATCGACGTGAAGAGAGTGCACGACCCCCGCTTCGACACCGAGTACAAATCGCGCGGCTGCAGCAACAAATACATCGTGACTCACAAGCAGAGCATCGAGGACATGCTGGAGAAGCACCAGACGCTGGCCAAGGAAGGGAAGCTCTGTAAGGAGGAGGTGAAACTCAGGCTTTCCTACATGTACGACTGGGGAGTGCCTCCCTCGCAGTGCTGCCAGAGGAAGGACGGCATCCCCTGAACGCCTTGGGAAGAAGGCTCAGGATGGTGGACTCTGGTTGCTGTTACACGGGGAGAAACCCATTAAAATGGAATTCTTGCCTCAGTTTCTCCCTCAGAGCATTGGGCCCAAGGCTTGGGATGCAGGCCTGGCTGGATTTAGGGAAGAGCAGAATCCTGGAATCTCCCACTCCATATCCAAGGACAGACTTCCCAAATCCCAGCCCGGTGCTGTGGATCCATAATTCCAGCAGAACTGAGTGGGAAGAGCTGATAAAATGGAATTATTGCCTCGGTTTCTCTCTCAGAAAATTGGGAACAAATTATTCCCCTCAGGCACCGATCCCAAAGCTTTGGGATGCAGGCCTGGCTGGATTTAGGGAAGAGCAGTTAATTGGAGTCAGGGTTAATCACTCTTAAAAAGATTTTGCACGACTCATTCTGTCACCCTGACACTCCCTGAGAGCTGCCGACATGGCATGGTTAAAGATGCTTAAAAAATAAAATAAGTGCCAGAAAGCACAGCAAAAGGTCAAATGCCAGGATTAAAGGCAAATAAAAGGTGTCAAAACACAAAAAGTAGAGAAAAGGTGGGGAGAGAACTGGAATGAAAAGTTGGAACAGATTCTGAGGTTGATTTGCTAAAGGTCATGTTAAGTTTTGATAGTTTTGATGCTGATAAGACTAAAATGAGGCTGCTGTTTATTCCTCGGCAAGGAAATGCCAGCTTGGCGAGGAGGGAAGAGCCCAAATTGGGACCAGATTATTCCAGAGGGTGGGAACAGGGATCAGCTTTTCTGGGATAGCTGCAGGAGAGCAGAGAATGGAATCATTCAATCTGCTCATTTGTCTTGTTTTGCTCTCTGAAAGGCAATGTACATAAATCACCTGGCTGCTCCAAAGGGAGGTGGCTGAGTTTTGGCAGAAATGAAATTTATTCTTATTTTGGGAGAGAGATTTTTTTTGGCTTTGCAAAGCCTCCAGGTGTTGTTTTGAGCTCATTTCCCTCTAGCACTCACTCAAGAACTCCCTGGCTGCTCCAAATTTAGGTTTATTTTTAATACAAATGAGCAAAAATTGATCAGTAGGAGTTCAAAAACAATTTGCCCAAGGGTGGGGATTTAAGGTATAAAAGTGAAATTTGTGTAGTCAAGAGAAAAAGGTTCCGCCCACCCCAAAACTTGAATTTGGAGAACTTTTATTTCTCTTTTCAGCACACTAAAAAATCACATTTAGGTGCTCAAAGCTGGGGAATTCCCTCCTCCTCTCCAAAAATTCCTTGTAGAGGAACTCAAATTGAATTAATTATCAGTGACACGTCCAAAATGTGGGGTTTCCCCTCAGTCCTGCCTAAACCAAAACAGTCAGAGCTCACGCAGGCCTCAGACAGGATTTCTTTAACTCCAAACCTGGAATTTGGCAGCTGCTCCAGAATTTCCCCAGTGCCCTGTGCCAGCTGCAGCTCCTGCAGCGTGAGCAGTTTTTACTTTGGAAATGTAAAATTGCATTTTTAAATGTCTTTTTGGTGAGGGTTTTTTTTTTTTTTTTGGTGTTTGTTGCACTCTGCACTTTCATTCCCATTCCATTCCCTCCTTCCCAACTCTGGCTGGAAGAGACAAATGGCACAGACAAATTGAAAATAAAAAAAGTGCCATTTCTCTTTCTTTTTGCTTAGCAAAATCAGGAATTTTAGGAATTAGGAATACCAAAGGGATCAGTTACATTGGAATTTTATTTTTTTGTTATTCTTATTTTAATTAATTAATTACTGAAGATCAAAAATCTTCAGAAAATTTTTTATTTTGAAATTTCAAGGCTTTTTTTCCTAAAACAAAACTAAAATCCTGCAAAAACTCAATTATTTTAGCATGTTGAACTCAATTATTATAATTATTATTCTAATAATTATAATTATTATTATAATGCATGCATAGGGATTACCAAGGAGTATTTTTCCCCAAATACCCTATTCCAAAGCAGGAATTTTCCAAGATGTCAGCAACTTCCAGTTTTTTAAACATCCATTTGCTGTCTGAGATTCATCAATGTTGTCTGTGTCGTGATAAGTTACCTGTAATGTGACTATTTATTTATAATTATATTTATTTATAATTCTTGCCAGTGTATTCTCTTTATTTTCCCAGAAAAAAAAATAAATCAATTTATTCCCAGAATAACATCCATTTTCCCATTATTTTATCCACCTTTACCCTTTTTTCCCAGGAAAATTACAAATAAATCCATTTATCCCCATCATAACTTCTATTTTCTCATTATTTTATCCCACTCAGCCTTTTTTTCCCCTGGGAAATTACAAATAAATCAATTTATTCCCATCAAAACAAAAATTTTCCTATTATTTTATCCATCTGACCCTTTTTTCTCAGGAAAATACCAAATCCATTTATTCCTGGAATAACATCAACTTTCCCATTATTTTATCCACCTTTCCCCTTTATTTTCCCTGGAAAATTCCACCTGGGAAGCAAAATCAGGTGAGGATGAGGCCAAATTATTTTAAAAGAAATTTTCCCCCCTTGATTTCCTTGGAATCTTGAATCCTCAGCATTCCAATATTTTTTAAAATCAATTTTCCTCCAAATTTCAAACATTCCACCCTCAAATAAACAACTCAAACTTCCCTCAAAAATGAAAACAAACTGATTCTTTTCCCATAAATAATTTGGGATAACTGGGGTTTTGCTGTTGAAGCAAAGGGATCCTTTTGGAATTTATTCCCAGGTTTTCCTGCCTGTCCCAGGCAGGTCGCTAGATGTCACTCCAAGCCTTTGGAAGTGTGAATTCCTTAAAAAAAAAAAAGGAATTTAACTGTTTAAAACCAGATGTTTGTGAGCAAAATCGGGTGGTGGGCTCTGATTTTAACATAAAATAATTGGGGAAAAAGGGAAAGGAGTTTTTCCAATTAAAAATTGAATTATGAGGGAATTACTGAGGATGGAGCCACCCGTTTTTCCATGGAATCCATGGAAAATTGATGCAGAAACCTAAAGAGAAACCTTTGAAAAAGTCCCTAAAATACAGGAAAATTATAAAATTATTGAAATTTAATTAAAATAATGAAAACCATTCCTGGATTTTTTTTAAGGAACAACTCAACACAAAATCCCAGTCCCTGTGTCCCCTTTTAATCAGGATTTTTGGGGTTTCCTCAGCTGAAAATTCCATGGATTTGAGCTGGGAAATTTAATTTTCCAAAGGAATTTCCAAAGGATTTTAATTCCCAAACCTGTCATGTGGGGCCCCTGCTCCATTTTTTGGGATGATAAAAAACCATTATTTAAATTAGAAATTCTTATTAAAAATTATTAAAAATTTACTCACACTCCAGGAGCTTCCCAGGGGACTTTTGTGGGATTGGGAGCTGATTCCTTTTTCAACAGGAAGATTCACCTGGATTAGATGCTGGAATTAAGGGGAAAATTAGAATTTTCTTTTATTTGAGGACATCTCCTCATGGAAAACATGGAAAAACATGGAAAAAGGCGGGAAAAAGTGGAAAAATATGGAAAAATCTGGACACCGCTCCAAGTTTTGAAGAAAATTCAGAAATCCATGATCCCACAGATCCAAAGAGCTCTGGAGATACCAAGGCCACCACCAAGATATCCCCAAAAAGTGGGAATGAGGCTGAAGAACCTCTGATCATGGTGGAAAACATGGAAAAAAAATGAGGAATAATCTGGACACCACCCCAAGTTTTTAGGAAAACTCAGAAATCCACGATCCCATGGATCCAAAGAGCTCTGGGGGTGCCAAGGCCACCACCAAGATGTCCCAAAAAGTTGGGAATGAGGCTGAAGAACCTCTAATCATGTAAAAAAAAAAAAGGAAAAATCCAGATACTTCTCCAAATTATGAAGAAAACTCAGAAATCCATGATCCCACAGAGCCAAGGAGCTCTGAGGTGCCAAGGAATGTCCAGGAAGTTGGGAAGGAACATCTCCTGGTGGAAAACCACAATTCCCACTTCCTGGTGGTCCCATCGTTCCCTGCTTCCCCTGACAGCCAAAATCCCAGGAATGTGAGCCCTGTTTATTTTCCACTCTCCAGCTCTGGCCAAGTGGAGCAGCTCCCACAAAGCACAAGATCCACGAGGAACAAAAAAGGCTGGAAAAGGAATAATTCTGATTTTTGAAAGAAAGGAAAACATCGTCGTTGCCGCCAGTGATCGATGGATTTGGGGTGGTGCCAGAGGGCTTGGAATCATCACAGCACAAACCACTGGAAAAAACATTTATCCAGAGCTGCTGCTGGCCAGGACAATTCCAAATATTTACTTTAGGTGTTGATTTTAGGAAGGACTCGAGCCAGGATTCTGGATCTGGATCTGCCAAAATCCTGATGCTTGAGGTGCTAGGAGCTGGAATTTGGGGCCAATCCTTCTGATTTTATCTTGGGTAATTATTTCTCCTTCTTTCCATGCCCTGATCCCACAAAAATGAGTGTCCTGCTCACTCTGGGAATGTGCTGGGCTGGATCCAGGGTGAATCCATGGCTTTGCTAAACTGAAATCCCAGACTGGGATTAATTTGGAGTTTTTTTTGCAGTTTCCTGGGTGATTTTTTCCCTGCTGGGATTTGCAGCTCCTCAGAGTCCAGAGCTCTGCAGATCCTGCTGTCCCTTCCCAAATCCCGCTGTGAAAAACATTAGGAGAATCTTCAAGATTTTCCCAATTTGAGGTGCTGTGCATAACAACTTGGGAAAATTTGAATTATCCTGCTTTTCTTTATCATTCCCTTTAATCATAGGAATTCCATAGGAATTTGAGGAAATTTTGGGGTTTTTGTGGAATGGGGGTGACTCAGCTGCTCCTTGGAATCTTGGAATTAAAAATCCAGGAAAAACCTTCCAAGATACAAATCCAAGCATCCACCACTAAACCGTGTCCCCAAGTGCCACATCCAGGGTTTTTTTGGGATGATGATCCACAAGTTTTTGGGATGGTGATCCATGGGGTTTTGGGATGGGGATCCACAGGTTTTTGGGACACTTCCAGGCATGGGGACTCCACCGCTTCCCTGGGCAGCCCATTCCTGTGGTTGGGCACCCTTTCAGTGAGGAAATATTCCCAAATATCCAATCTAATCCCAGCCTGGTGCTGTGGATCCATAATTCCAAAGGAGTTGGGTGGGAAGAGCTGCTAAAATGGAATTTTTGCCTCAGTTTCTCCCTCAGAACACTGGGAGGAATTGTTCCCCTCAGGCACTGATCCTAAAGGCTTTGGGATGCAGGTCTGGCTGGATTTAGGGAATTGCAGCTAATTGGAGTCAGGATTTCTGGCATCTCCCACTCCATATCCAAGGACAGACTTCCCAAATCCTGACCTGGTGCTGTAGATCCATAATTCCCAGGGAATTGATCAGAAGAGCTGATAAAATGGAATTCTTGCCTCAGTTTCTCCCTCGGAACATTGGGCCCAAGCCTTTGGGGTGCAGGCCTGGCTGGATTTCGGGAATTCTGCTTATCTCCACTTCATAAAATTCCAGCCTGGCTCCTGGAAAGCTCCAGGGCTGTGGCTGGGAGGTTTTTGAGGACAGGGAGTGGGATAAGAAAACAATAACCAGGATCCGATTTCTGCGGAGCCCGGGAGGGAGATAATTGGAGTCTCCAAGAGCTGCTGATAAGATCAGCCTCTGTTGCTATTTTCAGGCTCAGACAGCAGGGCTGGAGACACCGAAATAAATCCTAAAACCTGAGCTGCAGGCTCCCAAGAGTTCTGTCTCCAAGGAAATCCATAAATATTGCAAGGTGTAGGATAGCGGGACTGGCCTGGCCTGGTTTTTCTTGGGGGCACCTCAGGGGAAGGACTGAGGGGGAAAAGGAGAATTAAGGAGGAAAATTACTTTTTTAATTCCAAGAGGGAATTTAAAAACCTGCAATTCCTGCCGGGAAGGAGGCAGGGAATAACCAGAGCCCAGGGTAGGAGGCTGGAAAAGGAATTCCTGAGTGGAGTCAGCATCTCCTGATCCTGGCAGTGGCTCCAGATGGGACGTCAGGCATCACCTGGATGAAGAGAAAATAAACCTGGATTAGAAAATTTGGAGAGGGGATTGATTCCCAAGCTCAGGCTATTCCCTAATTCCATGATTCTGGGTGTCCCAGTGCCCCCATTCCTTGAATTATCCCTGATTTCCCTCATGGGGAGCACGCAGGGACAACGCTCCCAGGTGGGATTTTGGGGCATTCCAGGTGGGATTTTGGGGTGTCCTGGGCAGGGATAAGGGTTGACTCTGATCCCCTGGATCCTCCCAGCTCAGGATATTCCCTAATTCCCTAATTCCATGATTCTGGGTGTCCCAGTGTCCCCATTCCCTGAACAATCCCTGATTTCCCTGGAGGGTACACGCAGCTCCTTCCCTGTTTGGACAAAAGGTGGATTTTGGGATGTCCTGCAGGAACAGGATGGGAACTGATGATCCCATGGATCCTCCCAGCTCAGGATATTCCCCATGGGGATGAAAATTCCAGGAAAATGCCCCCATTCCTTGAATGATTCCTGGTTCCCCGCAGCCCTTCCCCGCAATCAGGGAGTGTTTATCCCAGCACTTCCCTTTCCATGGGAGCTTTTCCATGGCTTTTTCCATGCCTTTGCAGACATCAAACATTTCATTTCCCTTGGCTTTTGCCCGTGAAATGGGCTGGAACAGCGGCTCGTAAACAACTGCATCAGCAACGCTGAGGTTGATTTAAAAGCCAGGAGGTTTTGGGGGTTTTTTACCCCCTCTCCTTTTTTAATGCTTTAAATCCAACATTTTTCCACAGCTTTGCCCATTCCCCTCTCTGGCTTTGCAGAGCAGGAAAGGGAAGGCGAGGAAAATACAAAATTCAGGATAGAAATTGGGATGAAATTATCCTTAAGGGATTCTTGGGATCACCCTGCAGTGCTGGGAATTCACATCCTGCCCTGGTTGTGAATGGGGGACCCAGGTTAAATGGAAATAGGAGGAATTTTTTTCCTATTTTTTCATTTTTCTGGGCAAATCCAGAACAATCCAGGGAAAGGAGAATTTTATTGTAGTTGCCCTGGGGAACAACAGCACCCAGGTGGTTTTGAGGATCCTAAAGGGCTTTTCCAACCTTTGATTCCCAAATTTAGCAGGGATTGGGACCCTCAAGAGCACAGCCATGAACCCACCTGGTCTTCCAGCCAGAACTGGGGAGAATTTTAACATTCCTGTGCTTCCCCTTGGACATTTTGGAACTCAAAACTGTCAGAGCTTTTTCCTCTCATTCCACAAAGTGGGAATTCAGAGGGAAAATCCTGTGTTTGGGGCTTGGGCAGGATATAGAATACAAATTAGTGAATTCTTTGTAATTATTAATCTAATCTAATCTAATCTAATCTAATCTAATATAAATATAATATAATATAATATAATATAATATGATAATTTCTTTATATTAATACAAAGAATTTTGCTGGGCAAATTTATGCAGATCCAGCTCTTCTCCTTTGCTGTTTGCAAGCCAGAATCCCAAAATTCCATTTTTCATCACACTGAGATGGGGGATTCTGGCTGGGAAGTGGATTTTACCTCACATTTATCCTCATCATCCCCAAAACAATCTCTGCAGCATCCTCCTGCTGCTGCCTCCCTCCTCCTCCTGTAAGGATGGGGACTTGGGGAATGTTGGAGAGGGACTAGCTAATTGTCACTAATTGTGAACTGCACTAATTGGGATATTTGGGATATTTAATCCCCGCTGCTGAAACCGTCCCGGGCTGCTCCATCAAAGGCCCCAGTGTCACAAACACAGAGGAGTTTTTCATGCCAGGGGCTGCTGCGGGCGATGGCTCCAGCCTGGCTGGAGGGCAGAGCTGTTATTAGGGAATTAAAGCGGCAGACGCCGTTCCAGCAGGGCTCCGTCCAACCCGCGCCGCGCTGGCAGCAGGAATTGCATCCCGGGGGGGCTCAGCATTCCCAGGGAGCGGGGAGCAGGAGCAGGGATCACCCTGGGCCCTCGTGGGGCTGGGATCGCCGGGGTTGCTGCGCCTGGAGCCTTCCCAGAACTGGGAAATGGGGCTGGGATCCATTGGAAATGGACTGGGATTCCCGGGATTCCTGTGCCTGGAGCCTTCCCAGAACGGATGGGAGCTCGCAGGCACTGGGAAAAGGGGTTGGGCTCCAATGGGAAAAGGGGCTGGAATCTATTGGGAAAAGGGGCTGGGATCCATTGTGTTTGGAAAATCAATCCACAAACATCAGAGGTTTGTGTCCAAAAAGGAGAGAGAGTCTTTTGTTTTTTGTGGATTAATTTCCCTAACATTTGGGGAAAGGGCTGGGATCTATTGGAAAGGCTCCATGATCCATTGGGGAAAAGTTCTATGATCCATTTGGGAAATGGGGCTGGGATCCACTGGGAGAAGGGGCTGGGATCCACTGGGAGAAGGGGTGGGATCTATTGGGGAAAGGAGCTGGTATCCATTGGGGAAAGGGCCTGTGATCTGTTGGGAAAAGTCTCCATAATCCCTTAGGGGAAAGCTCCACAATCCATTGGGAAAATGATCCATGATCCATTAGGAAAAGGCTCCGTGATCCATTGGGAATACAGTCAGTCCCAGGGATGGTGTTTCCCTCTTGGATTTGGGATTTGGAGGGGAATTTTGGGATTTTGCCTGTGTAAGACAAACATCCCAAGGCTGGGAACATCTGGAAGGCTCTGATTAGTGGGAACATCTGGAAGGCTCTTATTAGTGGGAACATCTGCTGTGAGTGTCTGGATTCCAGATGGGAGAAAACAGCTTGGAATTCCATCCAGGAAATCCAGGAAAACTAGGAAATGTGTCCTGGTGGGAGCACTGAGCAACGAGCTGAAAATCAGAAAGAAAATCTTTAAAAACCCCCAAAATTCCACCAAAAGAAAAAAAAAATCCCAAAAGGAAAAGGGATTCCTTCAGGAAAATCAAAGTGTGGGAAGGAAAAGGAATAAACTTAAAGCCTTGTGGAATAAACCCAAATATTAGGATTTATTATTAATGCAATGATCAATTCTTTGTGCTCCCAAAGTGGGATTTTTTGAGGGAATTTTGGGGTTTTTATCCAGGCAGAGAATCCTGGAAAACAAATGGGGCAGCTGGACTTGGATGTGATTCCACAGCATCCCAGCACAATTCCAGCCTCATCCAGCAGGGAATGGGGAAATGAAGGAAAGATTTGCAGCAGAAAAATCCCAAAATCCACTCTAGGACAATGTCAAGTCCTGGATTCCCTGGAGAATCTCGAGGCAGGGATTTAAATCCCACCTGGACACTTTAGATCCCACCTCGACACTTTTCCAATGATTCTCAGCTGCTTCCCTGAGGAAGGGGAGGAGGAACCCTGGAATTCCATCCCAGCTGAATCCTTTTGGGACTCCAGGGTGATCCCACAGCATCCCAGCACAATTCCAGCCTCATCCTGCAGGGACTGAGGGAATGAGGGGAAGATTTGCAGCAGACAAATCCCAAATCCACCTTCATTCCCTGGAGAACCCCAAGGCAGGGATTTGCAGCCCTGAACAGGAACCTCCAGACAAAATAAACACCCAGCAGGGAATATTTATTTTAGGCACATTCCAGACTCTCCATTTCTGGCAGTTTCCACTTCTCCTGGAATTCCACTTGACAGATCCCTTCATCCCTTCCCTGGGAGCTCTGGCTCCTTCCCCAGGGGGAATTTTTCCACTTGGGATTTGCTCACACACAGAAGTCAATATTTGGGAATTCAAACCTGGATTTTGCACACACACAGGTCAATATTTGGGAAGTCACACCTGGATTTTGTGTGGATTCACTCCTGCAGGACAGGGGGATTTGGGAGCAGATTTGGGAGCACATCCCAGACTTACCCTGGTGTGGGAATTGTTAGAACCTAAGGGAAAAACATCCCTAAAAGGTGATTTTTAATTAAAAATTAATTTTTAAGGTACTGAGGTGCTGAATATTTGGGCTTGATGAGGAAAAGGGAAAGGGAAAGGGAAAAGGGAAAAGGGAAGGGAAAAGGGGAAGGGGGAAAGAAAAAGGAAGAGAAAAGAAAGGAAATCCCACAATTTTACCCCCAGCCCTTCCTGCTGCCTCCAAATCTCCTCCACAGCACCAAAACCTCTCCCAAATCCCAATTATTTGACCATTCCCAAATCCCAGTTTGACCATTCCCAAATCCCAGTTTGGCCACTCCCAAGTCCCAGTTTGAGCACTCCCAGCCTGGCAAGGGGGGCAAACAAAGGCTGGGCCTGGGCTCCAGGCAGGAATTTCCAGCCAGGATGGAGCCAGACACATTTACATTCCTGGAGCCCGAGTCAAACCCTAATCCTTCCCAAGATTTGCAGCCTCTCCCCCAGCTTCCCTTTCCAAAGAGAAAAAAAGCTGGAAGTTTGGAAAAGGGGGTTTATCCTGGTTTTTTCTGAGGGATTTTTATTTTTTCCCACCCTATCCCTTTCCCCTGTCCATAGGTTTGATCCCAAAAAATTGGGAATTTTCACTGGGAGCCAGGAAAAAAAGGGGAAAAGAAGGAAAAAAGGAGGGGGAGAGGAGGGGGAAAGGAGGGGAAAAGGAGGAAAAAAGGAGGAGGAAAGGAGGGGGAAAAGGGGGGAAAAGGAGGAAAAAAAGAGGGGGAAAAAAGGGGGGATAAAAGGGGGAAATCCCGGCTCCAGCCCAGCCAGGCGAGCAGGATCCCACCCCCGGGCAGGGACGTGGCGCCTGCAGGGAATTCGAGCCGTTCCCAAAGAAAATTGGGATTATTTCATTCCTGGCTCCGTGCCCAGGCTGGCGGGTTTTGGTGGAAATTATGGAAAAAAAGAGGAGATTCCCAAAAGTTGCTCAAATGTGCGGTTCCCGAGGTTCGGGGCTGTCCCGGGGAGCGGCTCCTGCAGGGGGGAGGGAAAGGGATCGAATCCAGAGTCCCAAAATTCACCTGGATTGGACACAGAGAACTCCAAACTGCCTCAAATCCACACTGAAAACTCCAAACTGCCCAAAATCCACACAGAAAATCCAAATTCCACCTGGATTTGGACACGGAAAACTCCAAACTCCCCAAACCTCCAAATTCTCCCAAAATCCACCTGGATTTGGAACCAGAAAATTCCAAATTCCCCAAAGTCCACCCAGAAAACTCCAAACTTGACAAAATCTGCATGGATTTGGACCCAAAAAATTTCAAATTCCCCTAAAACTCGAAATTCCCCCAAACCCACACAGAAAACTCCAAATTCCCCCAAACGCACACAGAAAACTCCAAATTCCCCCAAATCCACACAGAAAAACTCCAAACTTGACAAAATCTGCGTGGATTTGGACCCAGAAAACTCCAAACTCCCTGAAATCCACACAGAAAACTCCAAATTCCCCCAAAATCCACCCGAATTCGGACCCAGAATCTCTGGAAGTTCCAGGACAGAATTTTCCATGGATCTCTCCCAGTCCCAGCCAAACCCAGGGATAAAAGTGGAATTCCAGCTCTGGAATCGTGTCCCAGTTTTTGGGGACAAAGTGAAAAATTCCCAAAATATCCCAGGGAATGCCCACAGCCCCCCACTGCTCCGTCCCCTCTCAGATTTTCATTTTTCACGTTTCCTTTTGGGTTTTTTTTGCCCTTTCCATGTTTTTTTTTTGGGAATCCAATATCCTGTGACCTCCCCTCACCTCCCATCCCCTCCCGCTCTTGGTCTGCAGATCAAAGTGACAAAAGAAATCAAGACCTGGGAGGGAAAGAAAACAGCTCCTAAAAAGAAAAAGGGAATTTTGGGAGAATTCCTGCACTTCTGAGGGCCCCACACAGCTCCAATCCTGATTCCCTGGGAAATATCCCTGAGGGAGAATTCCATAGAAAAAAACCATAAAAATTCCATATTTTCCTGGTCCTTCCTTCTGCTTTCACAGGATCAGCAGCTCCCTGATTTTCCGGATTCCCCTTTGGAATCTGCCTTCCCAAATCCCCAAATCCCCAAATTCCTCATCCCACATCCCAGTCCCACAGGTGAGCTCCCAAACACCGGACAGGGAGTAGGGAAGAGAATAAAGATTTCTTCCAGATTTTCCTGGAAAAAGGATTCCCTCTTTGGAATCTGCCCTCCCAAATCCCCAAAATCCCAAATCCCCAAAATTCCTCTTCCACTCCCAATCCCACAGGGAGATTGATCAACTCCCAAACACTCAGGAGTAGGGAAGAGAATGAAGGATTATCCCTGATTTCCTGGTTCCCCTTTGGAATCTGCCTTCCCAATTCCAATTCCCAAAATTCTCATCCCACATCCCAGTCCACAGGTCAACACTCAGGACAAGGAGTAGGGAAGAGAATTAAAGATTTCTCCCAGATTTTTCCAGCTTTAATGACTCCGCAGCACTGGGCAGGGCAGGGAGGGAGGAACAGCAGAAAATCCTGGAAAATCCTGGAAATCCCTTTTTCCTGTGCTGGGAGAGCAGGAGAAGCCCCCAGGGCTGCAGGCTGTGCCAATCCCAGCCCAACATTCCCATTTTTCCCGGGAATCACCTGCCCTGGAGGTGCCAGACAGATGATATCGGGTTTTTGGCACCCAAATCCGCATTCCTCTGCGAACACCAATTTAAATTCCTGGCTCCCGGAGCTCCTGGAGCCAGAAAAAATGGGAAGGAAACAAAAATCTGCGATGCCAGGATGTGATAAATGGGGTGGGGACAGGGAACTGCTCAGCCCGGAGTGTTTGGGGCTGGGGGACAGGAGGGGACTCTAGAGATTCCCAAAAAATCCCCGCTCCTCCTTTGGGGTCCTGAGCGGGATAAACCCATGGGGATGGCCCCGGGAATGGGGGGAGTTTGGGATTCTAGGATTGGGGAAAAATTTGGGATTTGGGACTGAGGGAGAGTTTGGGATTCCAGGATTGAGGGAGAGTTTGGGATTCTGGGAGTGAGGGGGAGTTTGGGATTTTGGGACTGAGGGAGAGTTGGGAATCTGGTATTGGGGAGAGTTTGGGATTCTTGAGTTTTTGGGGGAGTTTGGGATTGCAGGATTGGGGGGAGAGTTTGGGATTCCGGGATTGAAGGAGAGTTTGGGATTCCGGGATTGAGGAAAAATTGGGATTTTGGGATTGAGGGGAGTTTGGGATTCTTGGGTTTGAGGGAGAGTTGGGATTCGAAGATTGAGAGGGAGTTTGGGATTCCTGGTTTGAGGAGGAATTCAGGATTCTGAGATTTGAGGGAGATTTTTGAATTTTGGGATTGAGGGAGAGTTTGGGATTCCGAGATTGAGGGGCACTCAGGACTCCTGGTTTGGGTGAGAATTCAGGATTCCTGGCTGGAGGGAGAATTGGGATCTTGGGTTTGAGGATGAGAAGAGTTTGGGATTCCTGGTTTGAGGAGGAGTTCAGGATTCCAGGATCTGAGGGAGAGTGAATAAATAAACTGGGAAAATTGTCTATATCAACTATGGAAAACCATATATATAAATATAATTATATATATATATACTTTCTAAAAATATAAAATATATATAATTATATTTAGAAAATATATAATTAGAGACATAATTATATATATAATAAATATATATATAATTATAATATATAATTTTATTTCGATATAAAGGATATAAAGAGTTCAAGCCTTGGATTCCTTGGATTGTAGGAAAATTCAACATTTTCCTGGTCAAATACACCCAAATCTGAACCTGGGAGAGGATCCAAACCATTCCCAACCCCCTGCAAAAAGCATTTGCTGGAAAATCCTTGTCCCCTTCCTCCCCACCACACAGAAAAGAGTCACTGATTTATTTCTGATATTTCCCATCTCAATCCTTCATTTCCAACCCTAAAACAAAACCCAAATCAATCCCATAAAACCCCCAAACCCGTGCTGGTTACAAGTGCTACAGTGAAATAACCAAATTACAACACAACGAGCCCCAAAGTCAGCGTGCTGCTCCGTGAGTGCCTGGTGAAGCACAAATTAAATATTCCAAGGGGTTTTTTTGGGTAAAAAGAGGATAAAAAGCAGAATCTGATGAAGAACGAGCTGGTGAGGACCTCAAAAATCAGCAGCAACTTCTGGAAGCAAAGCTGGAGGAGCTGGGGATGAATTAAAATTCTGCAGGAACAGGGAGCAGTTTCAAAGTTAAAGTGGGGGGTTTTTTGCAGTCCAAAAGGCAGGAATCTGGGAATTTTGGGGCGCCATCCTCGCTGCTAGGCTCCCAGCAGCATTCCCATGAAATCAGATCCGGGCTGGACGGTGACAGCGGCACCGGCGCCGTTTGTCCACGAAGATGGAGGTGTACTGGCCAGCCTGCAGGGAAATGGGGAAAATGGGAATTTCTGCAGGAAAAACAAGGAAAAATCCCTTCCACCAGCAGGAATCTGTTGAGTTTTAGCTTCTTTTTTAGCCAGGGTTGGGATTAAATGTGTGAGATGGAATTTCTTGTTTGGAATCAGATGTTTGTTAGTTTTTATTTGTATTATTGTCCTATAAACTGAATTATGCAGCACTTCAGCAAACTAAAAATGGAGCCCTGTGTCTCTCTACAAGGCCTTTTAAGGCTAAAGTGTCTAATTAAGAAATGACACCTAAATTATTTTTACTTTTTACTCAATAACCAACTACCCATGGCCTGCAATGTGGAGTTTTTATCCAATTGCACAAAACCACCCAAACCCAGGGAGGAGGAGAAGAGGAAGGAGAAGGGGAAGGGGAAGGGGAAGGGGAAGGAGAAGGAGGGAAGATGAATGAAGGAGAAGATGATGAAAGGAGAAGATGATGAAGGAGAAAAAAGGAGAAAAAGGAGAAGGACCACCACCACCCTAAAACCTCCATCTTGCCCCATGTATTTCTGTATTCTAAAACCCCAAACTGAGTTTCCCACCCTGTGACATCACACCCTTCTATCCAAACTCCACACCCACAATCCCAGTTCCACCATTCCCTTCTGGAAGCTTCTCCTCAGCCCCAGGTCAGTGCAGTGCTCTCCTGGGGGTCAGAGCCTGCCAGCACAGAAATCTGAAATTCCCAGCAGGAATTCAGCCCAAGTCTGGGGCCGAGCTGATGAAGTGGAAGAATTTTGTGGCTTTGGAAGGAATTTGGTGTGGTTTTTTTTTTTTTTTTTTCCAAAAAATCTTTCCTGCCCTGGGGTCTTTTTGGGTGAAGTGGCTTCAGACCCCCTCCTGGGAGTGGGAAATCCCACTGGGAATAGAAATTCCCAAAGAAATCCCATTGGAAATGGAATTCCTGTGAAATCCCATTTGGAATGGAATTCCCACTGAAATCCCATTGGGAATGGAATTTCAATTCATTGGGAATGGAAATTCCATTGGAAATGGAATTCCACTGGGAGTGCAATGCCAGGGGAGAGTTGGAAAGAAAAATAAATTAAAATGTATTATAAATATTGGATTTTTCTTTTTCCCATGCCTTCAGTTCAGAATGTGAAACCCCAGTCAAGTTTTCCTCCTGGTGCTGCCCCAGGTGAGGAATTTCCCTCCTTTAAATGTAGGAACAAAGGGGGTTTATTATTTAATTATTATTTATTTGTTACTTATTTAATTATTTCTTTTATTGTTCTTTATTAATAATTATTAATTTTAACATTATATTATTTATTTATTTGTTATTTAATTATTTATTTGCTATTTATTTCCCGGAATTCCAGGAGAGAGTCCAGGAAATAATTCCATGTCCTGCCCAGAGATTTGGGGCAGAAATTCCCAATTTTCAGGGCCTCACCTGCAGCTGCAGCAAGCCATGGACATAAACAGTGAAGATTTTGCTGTTGCTTTCCAGGCCAGCAATGACTTCCAAAGACCTAAAAATAAGAAACAAACAGATTAAAAAATGAAAAGTGGAGCCACTTGGCACCTGCTCAGTCCAGTTAAACTCAGTTTTAAGCCTGGCTGGTTCCTGTTCATTGTTGTTTTCCTTATTTTCCCAATTTAACCAACCCCTTTCCTCTTTTTTTTTTCTTAATTATTTTTTCCCAGTGATGAATCCCTGCACATTCCAATGTGTTTTTTCCAGCAAAAATAACAAGTGGAGCCCCTTGGCACCTGCCACTCAGCACAAACCCAGTTAAACTCAGTTTTAAGCCTGGCTTTTCCTTATTTTCCCATTAAACCAACCCCTTTCCTCCTTTTTTTTTTTTTTTGTTTTTAATTATATTTCCCTGTGAAGAATCTCTGCAAGTCCCAACGAGTTTTTCCCAGGAGAAAGGAGAGTTCGGAGCCCTTGGCAGCTGCTCAGGTGAGGCTGTGTCAGGTCCTGCCCAGCCCTCCCCTGCTCCTCCCGAGCTTCCGGGGCTCATCCCAACACCCAGGGCTTTTCCAGCACCATGGATGGATGGATGGATGGATGGGTGAGTCAGTGCTGGCATTCCAGGAAATTCCACAGGGAATGTGTCCAGGCAGGCTCCCAGCGCTGCTGCTGGCTCCGTCCGTCCCAGCCAGCGCGCATCTGGGAGTCCAAATCCCTGTCCCAAACCCATCCTGAGGGATCTGGGACCCTGTCCCAAATCCCTGTCCCAAATCCCTGTCCCAAACCCATCCTGAGGGATCTGGGACCTGTCCCAAATCCATCCTGAGGGACCTGTCCCAAATCCCTGCCCCAAATCCCTGTCCCAAACCCATCCTGAGGGATCTGGGACCTGTCCCAAATCCATCCTGATTTCTGGACCTGTGGATTTCTGGAGGAGCTCAGGGCAGGGCATTAAAATCAACCTGGGCAGGAATTTGGGGTCTGGGGCCAAGGACAGAACCACAGCTTTGCCCTCTGCTGGAAAAGCTCCTTTTCCAGCCCCTTCTTCCCTGGAAAAGCTCCCAAAATCCCCCTGAGGGAAAGAATTGCCAAAGCTAGCTGAGATGTTCAGAAATGTGGAAAGTTGGAGGGAAAGAATCCCCTAAGTGTCCCTGGGGTGCCTCACGTGTGTGTCTGTGCACAGGGACTCGATGCAGATCAGCACCCGCACGCTGTCCCGCGCTCGCAGCTGCACTTTGCTCTTCAGCTCGCTGTGGTCTGGGAGAAACAGCAGGGAAAATGTCAGAAATCCCACAAATTCTGGGGTTTGAGGGACAGAGGGACATCAGCAGCCCCGGGATGGCTTCAGGAGGTGCCAGAAGGTTCCTCCATATCTGATGGAGCCAAAGGCAAAGGATCCAAGGTGGATCCATCACTGGTCATCAGGGCAGAACCTCTGGAATATCAGATTTAAAATGGGATCCATCAGGGTGGATCCATCAGGGATAGAACGTCTGGGATAATGGATTTAAAAAGGGGATCCAAGGTGGATCTATCAGGGATAGAACCCTGGAATCTCAGATTTAAAAAGAGGATTCATCACTGACCATCAATGGCAGAACCTCTGGAATATCTGGGAATTCTCCAGGGGTTCTCTGGGGGTTCTCCAGGGGGTTTGGGCTCCCTGGGGCAGCACTCACCGATGTGGATGTTGGCTGAGAACTGGTAGATGCCGCCCACGGGGGCGGTGAAGCGCCCGGTGGCCAGGTTCAGCCCCGAGCCCCGCAGGAACGCGCCCTTGGCCACGGGCTGCGGAGAGAGAACAGAGCTGAGCCCTGGGCTGAGCCCAAATCTATCCCTGGGCTGAGCCCAAATCTATCCCTGGGCTGAGCCCAAATCCAGCCCTGGGCTGAGCCCAAATCCAGCCCTGGGCTGAGCCCAAATCCCAGCCCTGGCTGAGCCCATAATGAACTGCTCCTGAATCCCTGAGCTGCTCCTGAACCCTGGGCTGATCCTGAATCCCTGGACTGATCTCAAATCCCTGTGCTGACCCAACAGCTATCCCTGTTCTGCTCCGGTTCCATCCGAGCTGCTCCTGGTTCCATCCCTGCTCTGCTCTGGCTCCATCCCTGTGCTGATCCCAAATCTATCCCTGTTCTGCTCCTGTTCCATCCCTCTGCTGATCCCAAATCCTGTGCTGATCCAAATCCCTGTGCTGATCCCAAATCCCTGTTCTGCTCCTGGCTCCATCCCTGAGCTGCTCCTGGTTCCATCCCTGCTCTGCTCTGGCTCCATCCCTGTGCTGATCCCAAATCCCTGCTCTGCTCTGGCTCTGCATTCCCCTTTCCCAGAGGCACAAGCCCAAACCTGACTCTTCTTGTCCCGGGCCGGTGCCAGCTTGGCACCCAGAGCCTCCCACAGCAGCTCCGAGCCAGGAAAAACCGGGAATGAATTGGGCACCTCATGCCTGAGGCACAGGAAGCAGCAGCCCACTGGGATGGCTGGGATGGCTTAATTAGTCCCATTTTCCCTGCTAATTAATGAGGCAGCAGCTCTCCCTCCAGCCCTGCCCATGCCTCAGGGCTGATCCTGCCTGGCTGCCAAGCCAAGCTGCCAAAAGTTTGGGAAATAATGGAATGGTGGATTTTAAAAGAGGATCCAAGGTGGATCCATCAGTGGCAGTGGCAGAATTTCTGGGATATTTGATTTAAAAGGGGATCCCAGGTGGATCCAGCAGTGGCAGAACTTCTGGGATAATGAATTTAAAAAGGGGATCCAAGATGTATCCATCAGTGGCAGAACCTCTGGAATATCAGATTTAAAAATGGGATCCCTGGTGGATCCATGAGGGATGGAACCTCTGGAATATCTGGTTTAAAATGGGATCACCAGGGTGGATCCATCAGTGGCAGTAGCAGAACTTCTGGAATATTTGATTTTAAAAAGGGATCCCAGGTGGATCCATCAGGAATAATGAATTTAAAAGGGGATCCCAGATGGATCCACCTGTGGCCTCCTTTGGACACCTTCTCATGGATTTGTCTCTTCGTTTCAGCCCCAGAGGAGTTTCTGGCTGAGCAGAAGCCCCACAGAGCCCTGGAGCTGATCCCCAGCAGGATGAGGCTGGAATTCCTCACCGACTGGAAATTCTGGAGTTCCACCAAGGTCTTCTTGTCCACCAGCACCTGGCCCTTGAGCTTGCAGTGGAACGCCTCCTCCACACGCCGCTGGGATGGAACCTCCTCCAGGGACAGCAGCAGCGGGGGCAGCTGGCTGGGCTGGGCTGAGATGGCCAGGGAGGCCCTGTGCTCCATGGCTTCTGAGGGGAAAAGGGAATAAAATTAAATAAAATGAAATAAAATGGAATAATATCTTCATTTGATGGCCTGGCTGTTCCTGTTCCTGTGATGGAACCTCTCAGGGACAGCAGCAGCTGGCTGGGTGGGCTGAGATGGCCAGGGAGGCCCTGTGCTCCATGGCTTCTTTGAGGAAAAGGGGAATAAAATGAAATAAAGTGGAATAAATTGAATTGAATTAAATTACATCTAAATTTAAGGGCCTGGCCTTTAAATCCTGTTCCTGTGATGGAACCTTCTCCAGGGACAGCAGCAGCTGGCTGGGATGGGCCAGGGAGGCCCTGTACTACATGGCTTCTGAGGAAAAAGGGAAATAAAATGGAATAAAATTAAATGAAATGGAATAAAATTGAATAAAATCTTCATTTAAGGGCCTGGCTTAGCAGGGGCAGCCAGCTGGGGTGGGCCAAAAGGACCGGTGAGGCCCCGTGCTTGATGGCTTCTGAGGGAAAAAGGGGAATAAAATGAAATAAAAGGAAATAAAATCTTCATTTAAGGGCCTGGCCTATGAAACCATTATTGTGTGATTGGAATTCTGCATTTGGATCTCCAATTAAAGCCCAGCAGCACTGGGGGAACATTTTTGGTCGCCATTTTGGTTCATGGTTCTTCACCAAAACAAAGCTCCTCCAGCCTTTAACACACTTTACCTTGAATATCCTTTGGAAATCTTTGACTTTTTAAAATCTTTTACCTTTTAAGATCTCCTTGAACTCCTGCAGAAGAACTTCCCTGGTGACCTCAGTCCCAGGAGCTCCTGGAGGTCCCTGAGGCCCAGGAGGCCCTGGAGGCCCCACCAGGCCTCGCTGAGGGAACAAACAAAGGAAAATTTGGGATTAAAACTTGGGAATTGCAGAAAATCCTACAGGAACATCAGCAACGTGAGGGGGTTGTTCCCAGAAAATTCCTGATAATTTTTGGAGGACTCTTGAGGGATCAGGAAGGGCCAAGAGCTCTGAGAGTCCCTCAGAGATCTTTATCCAGCTGTGGGACTCCCATTCCTCTGATAAACCTCTAAAATCCACAGAAAAGCTGCCCAGACGTTCAGAGGATGCAAAAAATTCCTCAAATAATTAAAATAATTAAAAGAATCCAAGATTGTCCAAGCAGCAGATGAAAAATGCCACATGATTAATGAGCTGTCACTCAGCTCATTAATTTGAAAAACCACTTGTCCACACCTTGATTAATTGATCCTTTGGGATACCTGGACTTTATCTCTTGGGAGGGGAAATAATACTGATTTTATTTTTAATGAGTGGGAAATAACCTAAAAAAGGCTCAATTTGAGAGATGAGAAAGGTTCAATTTGAGAGACAAGAAAGGCTCAGTTTGGGAGTGGCTTGTTCAAAATTCCCACATCTCCTCTGCTGAAGAAAGAAGGCTCAAATTTCTCAAAAATGGAGAAATTAAACCAAAAAAAAAAGGAAATTCAGCACTCTTTTGGCTGGGAAAAGCTGGAACCTTGAGGATGAGCAGCAGGAAGGAACTGGGACATGTGGAGTGCAAATCCTACCAATTTCTTGTCTTTGCCTTTGCATCTCCTCTTGGAGTTGCTGCTGTCGTCCGGGCGGTGCACGAAGGAGATCCAGGTCCTGCGGGGGTCTGTGAGCCGTGCATCTGCAGCCTCCAGCAGCTGGGGAAAACCACGACAAGGATCATGGACTTGCCTTAGGAGGTCCCAAAAATCCAGCCCATAAGGCAGGAAAATCCCAGTAAATCATTGGCCTCAGGAGGTTCCAAAAACCAGCCCAACAGTTGGGGACACACCTGGAAAAGGACTGGCCTCAGAGGGTCCCAAAAATCCAGCCCAGAGCTGGGGACAACCAGGACAAGGATCATGGACATTGGCCTCAGGGGGTCCCAGAAATCCAGGAGCTGGGCACACACCAGGACAAGGATGGCCTCAGATTGGCCTCAGGGGTCCCAAAAATCCAGCCTGGGCTGGTGGTGCTGCTTTTGGAGGACACTGAGGGTGGCCTTGAGGGATCAGGAGAAGCCAAGAGCACAAAAGTCCCTCAGAGATCTTTAAATTCCACGGAAAACCTTCCCAGATGCTCGTAAGATGCAAAAAGTCCAGCCCAGGCTGCTTTGGAGGACACTGAGGGATCAGGAGGAGCCAAGAGCTCTGAGAGTCCCTCAGATTTTTTTTTCTGAGTCCCTCAGAGATCTTTTTGCAACTGCTGAGACTCCCATTCCCTGATAATCCCCTGAAATTCCATGGAAAACCCACCCAGATGTTCAGGGGATGGAAAAATGGATCATTGTGGGAATGATCCCAGAACCCACCTTGGGAGTTCTCTGCTGCTCCCAACATGGGGAACCATCAAAATGAAACATAAAAATTGAAGGAAATTGATGAAATGAGGTTGGGAAAAGGCAGGAAATCCCAATAACTCAGGAATAACTCGGAATGATCCCAGAACCACCTTGAGAGTTCTCTGCTGTCCCAACATGGAGAACAATGAAAATTAAACAAAAAACCAAAGAGAATTGATGAAATGAGCCCAAAATCAGCTCAGAAAAGGCAGGAAAATCCCAATAAATCCAGAATAACTCCAGGAATGATGCCAAACCCACCTTGGGCTGCTCCTCACTGTTGGCCAGGGAGGTGTTCAGGGGCTCTGGGTGCTCCTTCCTGCCCCTCCTGTCCCTGTCCCTCCTGGCCGCTGTCACCACACGGGGACACAGCTGGTGGCACAGCAGCGCCAGCAGCAGCCACCAGCCCGGCATGGTGGCACCGAGGAAAATCCAATTTGTGTCCAAAAAATTGGAATTGACCAGGTCAGGGTCAAGGAGCCAGGGGGGAAATGATCCAGTACCAATAAAAAACAAAAAAAAATCCAAATTAACCAGTCAGGGTCAAAGAGCCAGGTGTAAAATGCTTCAGTACCAATAAAAACCCAAAAACCCCAAATTAATCAGGTCAGCATCAAGAAGCTGGAGGAAAATCCTTCAGGAGCAATAAAAAAAAAACCAGATTTGTCTCTAAAGTAAATCCAGAATGAAGCAGGTGAAAAGGATCCAAGCAGTCAGCAATAAAAAACAGATTTGTGTCCAAAATAAATCCAAATTAACCAGGTCAGAATCAAGGAGCCAGAGGAGAATCCTTCAGGAGCAAGAGACCCAGAATTGTCTCTAAAATAAATCCAGAATTAAGCAGGTGAGAAGGATCCAACCGGACTTGTGTCAAAAAAAAAAAAAAAAAAAAAAAAAATCAGAATTTCAGAAGGATCCAAGCAGACTTGTGTCCAAA
This sequence comes from Diglossa brunneiventris, assembly GCA_019023105.1. Taxonomy (NCBI): domain Eukaryota; kingdom Metazoa; phylum Chordata; class Aves; order Passeriformes; family Thraupidae; genus Diglossa; species Diglossa brunneiventris. Next base: position 8,257,344 of record CM032373.1, read on the forward strand.
AAAAATCCAAATTTCAGGAGGTTCCAAGCAGCCAGGTGCAAAATCCTTCAGGACCAAATAACCCAGATTTGTGTCCAAAAAAATCCAAATTCCAGAAGGTTCCAAGCACCTCCTCGGGATGAAAAAGCCGGAGATGAATTTGTTTGGAATTTGTTTGGAATTCTGGATCCTCACGAAATGGAGCTGAGTCCGTGGGAGCTTCCCAGAAATCCAGAGGCAAGGGGCTGCTCTGCCCTAAATCCGGCCTAAAACTGGTTTTAAAGGCACTCAGCACCCCCAAATGGGGCTTGAAACTGGTTTTACTCAGCCCCTTCTGACCCCAAATCGGATTTAAAACTGGTTTTACTCTGCCCCCCCAAATGGGGCTTGAAACTGGTTTTAAAGGCTCTAAACCCTCCCAGGTTTGGTTTAAAGCTGGTTTTAAAGGCTCTAAACCCTCCCAGATTGGGTTTAAAGCTGGTTTTAAAGGTGCCGAAAGCTGCAGGACAGAGCTGAGCCCGGCTCAGGCGGAGTTTAGCCAGGCTCGGCTCAGAGCCCGGGACCGCCCCGTCCATTCCCGGGAGAAATCCCCGAACTCCGCTCGGCGCTCCGGGGAATCGGAACCGGGGAACCGCCGGCATCCGGGCCGGCCTTGGAGGGACAAAACTCGGCCTCGCGCCCCAAAACAGATCCCAAAATACAGATCCCAAAATACAGATCCTCACACCCCCAAAAAATCCCTCACACTCCAAAAGAAGATCTAAAAAAAACAGATCCCAAACCCAGATCCCTCACACCCCAAAAAAACAGATCCTTCACATCCCAAAACAATTCCTCACACCCAAGAAACAAATCCCAAAAACAACTGTCACACCCCAATAAAAAACCCCTCACATCCCAAAAACAAACCCCAAAAAACAAACTCCTCACACCTCAAAAAACAAACTCCAAAAAACAACCTCTCACACCCAAAAAACAGATCCTATACAACAAATCAGTCACACCCCAAAAACCAAATCCCTCAAATCCAAAAAACAAACCCCTCACATCCCCTCAAAAATCCCTCACACCCAAAAAAACAAATCCCTCAAAACAAATCCTTCACATCCCCAAAACCAAATCTTCACGCCCCAAAAAACAAATCCTAAAAACCAAACCTCTCACACCCCAAAAACAAATCCCTCACACAAATCCCTAAAAAAAATCCCAAACCCCAATTCCTTACATCCCCAAAAAACAAACCGCAAAAACCAAACCCCAGACCTCACACCCCAAAAAATAAATCCCAAAACCAGATCCTTCACATCCCAGAAACCAAATTCCTCACACCCCAAAAATCAAACCCCAAAACCCAAACCTCTCACACCCTAAAAAACAATCATAAACGCCAAATTCCTTACATCCCAGAAAGCAAACCTCAAAAACATATCCCAAAAAACAATCACAACCCCAAATGCCTCACACCCCAAGAAAACCCAAAAACCAAAACCCAAATTCCTCACACCCCAAAAGCTCCACGGGGGGAAGCGAAACCTCCCGAGCCCGCAGGAGCAGGTGGAGCTTCCGAAAGTTTTTCCTTTTTTCAGTTTTTCCCTAAAAATCCCCGCAACCCCTGGCGCTGTCACGGGCAGGAGCGCGCGGGTTCCCCATCCCAAACCCAAATCCCAAATTTCAAATCCCAAATCCCAGCTCCTGCCGCGGCTCCGGCTCCTCGCGGCTCCCCGGAGGAGTTTCCATCAACTCCCAGAAAAGGAGGAGGAAAAAAACAGAGAAAAAAAAAAAAAAGGGAAAAAAGGAGGAGCTGCAGGCGCCGCTCGCACGATCCCATGAAATTCCCCGATAATGGAACTGCCCCACATTGGATCAGCGCCCGCTCCCTCCCTGCACATCCCAGCAAAATCCGATTTTTTGGGGGATTTTATCCCACAAAAAGCAGCTTCTTTCTTTTTTTTTTTTTTTTTTTTTTTTTTTTTTAATTTATCCCAGAAAAATCAGCTTTTTTGTTTGGATTTTATGCCATAAAAATAATTTTTTAATGGAATTTATCCCAGCGAAATCAGCTTTTCTTTTGGGATTTATCCCAGGAAAATCAGCTTTTTTGGGGAATTTATCCAGAAAAATCAGTGGTTTTTTGGGATTTATCCCAGGAAAATAAACTTTTTGGGGGGATTTTATCCCAGGGAAATCAGGATTTTGGGGGATTTTATCCCAGGGAAATCAGAAGGGTTTTGGGAATTTCTCACAGGAAAATCAGCTTTTTTGGGGGAAATTATTCCAGGGAGATCAGGGTTTTTTTGGGAATTTGGAGCACCTGGCAGGGCTGGAAATCCCTGCCTTGGGATAAACCCAGCGTGGATAGAGCAGAATCCCTGTTTCATTTCCCAGTTTTGTGGATAAGGAGAAAAAATTTTATGGATTGGGAGGAAACTCTGGATCTTGGAGAAACTGAGGCACGGGACACTCCCAAACCAAAATCCAGAAAAATCAAAAATTTTTTTCCCAGTTTTTTTGGCAACACCTCCAGAAAAATGTGGAATTTAGGACAGGAAAAAATGGAAAAAAATGGAATTTGGGAAGGGAAAAAAAAAAGATAAAATGGAATTTGGGAATGGGAAGAAACGGAACCCTGGAATTTGGGAAGGGGGAAAATGGAAAAATCTGGAATTTGGGAAGGGGAAAAAGGAAAAAAACTGGAATTTGAGAACAGGAAAATAGGGGAAAATGGGAATTTGGGAATGGGAAAAATGGGGAAAAAATGGAGTTTGAGAGTGGGAAAAACAGAAACCCCTGGAATATGGGAAGGGGGAAAATCCCGCTGGAACGTCCCCAGCATGGCGGGAGTTAAGAGCAGCTCAGCCAGCACATTCCAGGCGGGATTTGTTGCTCATTTTTGGGATTTGTTGATAATTTTGAACTTCCCCGGCGCCTGCCCCGCGCTGGGCGGGACCTTCCCGGGGCCGAGTGAATTCCCAGAGCCCCAGGCTGGGAAATCCCAAAAATCCCCTTCCCGAATTTGGGATAATCCCAGAAATCCTTTTCTTGATTTTTTGGGAAAAATCCCAAAAATCCCCCCAGAATATCCCCAAAATCCCCAAATTTTTGGGATTATCACAAAAATCCTTTTCCTGATTTTTGGATCATCCCAGAAATCCCCTTCCCAATTTCAGGATCATCCCAAAAATCTTCTTTTCAATTTCGAAATCCTCTTCTCAATTTTGGGATAATCCCAAAAATCCTTTTCCTGATTTTTGGGATCATCCCATCCTGGTTTTCTCCTGGGGGGTTGGAGATCACCCCAAAAATTCTTTTCCCAATTTTAGTCCCATAAAAAATTCCCAGGGAATTCTCACAATCCCAGAGCCCCAAACATTCGGGATTTTGTGAAAATCCCATAAAATATTCCCCAGGGAATTCCCACATTCCCAGAGCCACCCCAGGCTGGGATTTCGGGATTTGGATCGTTCCCAGTTAGGATTTTGCAGGATTCCCCAAATCCGCTCCAGCCCCAATTCCCGACACGGCGGCGCCACCTCGTGGCCGATCCCCAAAACCCCAAATTCCCGGAAAAATGGAAAAAATTCCCAAATTTCTGCCTCTCCAAAAGGGAAATAACCCGGCAGGGCAAAGCTCCCGGCGCTGATTAAGAATTCCTAATTAATCCTAATGAGCCGTCCTCATTCCCAAAAAAATCCAGGAATTGGGATTCCTGGCGTTTTTATGGAATTAATTCTTTTTTTTGTGGATTTTTCTGCTGGAAATGGATTTTCTGGCTTTAAAAATCCATTTTTTTCCCATGAAAATGGCAGAATTTATTAATCCCAGATTAATCAATTAAATTACCTGTAATTATTAATTAAATATTAAGTATTCATAATTTATAATTGTTATAAAATAAATCAGAAAGATAATAGCAATTATATAAAATTACAGATCTAGTTTATAATATTATAATTTATTATTTATAATTTAATATTAATTTAAATCAATAATTATCAGCAGGAATGCTCCAAAAATATCCCAAAATTTCAAGGAATTACAGAAATTATGAATGATGAAGGAAAGCTGGAGAAGACATCCGAGGGAAGCTGGAAAATCTGACTGAAAAAAGGAAACAATCAGGAAAAATGAATATATTCATTATTTTATTTATGAACTGAAATATCCCAAATCCCATTTTTTCCCCATGGAATTTTCTCCCCAAAAAAGCCCCACAAAGTCGATTTTTTATGGATTTTTATTATGAATAAATCACTTTACAACGCAGCCATTCCCACTCCTCTGAGCTTGGAAAATCCAGGAAAAAGGGGAAACTCCCCAAAATCCAGGAATTTTTATTAAAAATGAAGATTCTGTGGGAAAATTTCCAAACTTTTAAATCCATGGAATTGCAGCTGGAATTTCAAGGATTCATCCCAAGATTTTATCCTGAGGGAGAGGCTGAAATTTCATTTTTTTTTTTTTTTTTTGGAAAAAGCTGAATTCCCAGGAAAACACAAACCAACCCCAAAAATGGGAATAAAAATTCCATTCCCAAATCCTGGAATCCACAAGGATCCCACAAATCTTCCTCCAAACCCAGGGAATTCCAAAGAATTGGATTTTGGGGTTTAAATGCAACACATTTTTAGGGGAAAAACCAAAAAATTGGGGCTGGGGTTTTAAAGAATTTACTAACATTTAAGGGTTTAGTTCAGCAGATGAATCCCAAAGGAATTTTGGGATTTGGGGCAAAATATCCTGGAATTCCAAAGGAATCTGGGGTTTTTTAAAAAAGAATTGAAGTAAAGGGAAACAAATTTGGGGTTTTTCCTCAAAGAATCCCAAAGGAATTTTGGTGTTGGGATTTGGGGTTAGGGGGTGAAATATTCTCAGAATCCCAAAGGAATTTTGGGGTTTTGATGGTTTTAAAACAAAATTTAAGGTCTTACCTCAGCAGATGAATCCCAAAGGAATTTTGGGGTTGGGGGTGAAATATTTCCTGAATCCCAAACGAATTTTGGTGTTTTTAAGAATTTAAACAAATCTTGAATCAAGTGGAACCACATTTGGGGTTTTCCTCTGACCCAGCTGCTCTGCAGGAGACTCCTTTGTTATTCCCACCCCAAAATTGGAATTTTTCCCTCCCCAGGTGCTGCTTCCTCCATCCCCAGAGCCCCAAATGCTGAATTTTGGGACACAAACCCCCATTTTTGGGACAATAAAACCAATTCTCGGGACAATAAAACCAATAAATTTGACTTCTCACCAGCAGCAAGACCCAAAATCCCACCACAACCCAGGAAGGCAAAAAACCCCAAATTTTCCACCCAAGGAGTCCCATTCCAAAGAGTCCCACTCATCCTGAATTGAAAACTCAACAGAATAAAAATTTGCTGAAGATCTTCAATTTTGAAACCACAGAAGGAAGAGAACTCTACAAATCAAAGTGGTTCCCCAACAACGCTTTGACTTCTGAACCCAAAATCCCACCACAACCCAGGAAGGGCAAAAAATCCCAAATTTTCCACGCAAAGAGTCCCATTCCAATGAATCCCACTCATCCTGAATGAAAAACTCAATGGAGTCAAAACTGGCTGAAGATCTTCAATGTTCACAGATGGAGGAGAACTCTACAAATCAACGTGGCTCCCCAACAGTGCTTTGACTTCTGAACCAAAACCCCACCACAACCCAGGAAGGGCAAAAACCCCAAATTTTCCACCCCAAGAGTTCCATTCCAAAGAGTCCCACTCATCCTGAATTGAAAACTCAACAGAGTCGAATTTGTTGAAGATCTTCAATGTTCAAACCACAGATGGAGAAGAACTCTACAAATCAATGGGTCTCACCAAGCCCCACCACAACCCAGGAAGGGCAAAAAACCCCAAATTTTCCACCCAAAGAGTCCCATTCCAAGAGTCCCACTCATCCTGAAGTGAAAACTCAACAGAATAAGAACTGGCTGAAGATCTTCAATGTTCAAACCACAGATGGAGCAGAACTCTTACAAACCAAAATGGTCCCCGAGCCCCCACCATGACCCAGGCAGGGCCAACCCCAAACTTCCCACCCGAAGAGCCCCGATCACCCAAAACCCCAGTAAAATTTGGTCTCTGCAGGGCTCTCACTCCTGGGCTATGCTCCTCAGCACGTACTTGACTGTGTAGGCGAAGGCGGCGAAGCCCACGATGACAAACAAGTTCGCCAGGGCTCCCCCCAAGAGTCCGTGTTCCTGGGGGGCTGCTGCAGCCCCCCGGCGTGCCCGGGCGCCAGGGCCACGTGTGTGCCCCTGCAGCAGGGGTGCCCGTTGTGCCCAAAGTGGGCGTCCCCGTCCGGCACCACGTCGGGCAGCGGCAGCGACGGAGGTCTGGAGCTCAGCTCGTCCTGTGCTTTCTGCTTTTGCTTCATTTCCTGCAAAAAGGGGAGAGGAAATTGGGGTGATTTGGGGCTTTTGGGTGATTTACTGTAGAGGCAAAGAGAATTGAGTGGTGAGAAGGGAAATTGGGGTGATTTGGGTGGTTTGGTTGATTTTCTGCACAGGGAAAAAGAAAATTCAAGGAGAGTGGAATTTGGGGAGGGGCAGGGAGGGAGGTCTGGAGCTGAAAAATGAGTAATGAATGAAGATTTCTTACCTCCACCACTTCAGGGAAGAGCTCACAGAAGACTTTATCTTTTAAATTAAATGCTAAGCTCTGTGCAGCCAGCTGCCTTTTCTGGGAGAAAAACCAAATTTATCAGCAATTCCTTGAAAATTCAATCCATTTATTTCAATTCCACCCCTGATTTCCCACCAGAACAGTGCAAACCTCACACCAAGTGGGTTTTAACATTTAAAACATCACATTGTGAAGATTATTGACTAAAATTGAGGTTTATAAGCACAAATTATGTTAAATTTTTGATCAGGGTCAAGGAAAAGGCTGGAAAAAGGAACCAAATCCCAACCAGGATCCCTGAGATATCCCAAGTTCCAAAGCTTTCTGAAAGGTTTGTAGCTCTTAAATGGACCATTTTTCACTAAAATTGATGTTTATAGATTTAAATTATGTTAATTTTTGATCCTGTGGATCTGTGGGAGAGGCTGGAGAGAGGAACCAATCCCAGCCAGGCCTTATCCCTGAGATATCCCAAAGCTTCCCAGAAGATTTTTAACACTTCAACCATCAAATTTGTGAGGATTTTTCACTAAAATTGATGTTTTAACACTTCAAACATCAAATCTATGAGCGTTACTGACTACAATTGATGTTTTGTTGATCTGTGTGATCAAAGTCAAATAAAAAAAGGAATCCCAGCCAGGCTTTACCCTTGAGAAATCCCAGATTTTGTGGAATTCTCCCCAAGGGACTCACGGTGAACTCGGAGGTCTCGATGCTGCCCAGGGTGGGCCCCTTCTCCACCATGAAGCTGAGCAGCCCCGTCAGGATGGTGGACACGGACCAGGCCGGGTTCCAGGTGTCCGGGTGGAAATCCGTGATGGACAGACAGAGCCTGGCCAAGGACAAACGGAGCCAGGAACCGGGAATTTGGGCTGGGAATGGCTGGAATGGGAATGACTGGAATGCTGGGAAAGACTCCTGGATCTGGGATGGGAACGGCTGGGATGGAATGGCTGGAATTTTGGGAAGGACTCCTTGATTTAGGATGGGACCCAGCTGGGATGGGAATGGCTGGGATGGGAATGGCTGGAATTTTGGGAGGGACTCCTTGATTTGGGATGGAAATGGCTGGAATGCTGGGAAGGGGTCCTGGATTTGGGATGGGAATGGCTGGGATGGGCATGGCTGGAATGCTGGGAAGGAGTCCTGGATTCGGGATGGGATGCCTGGAATGTTGGGAAGGAGCCCTTACCTTGTGTTGCACTTGAACCTTCCATGGGGGTGATCATATAAATACTGGGGGGTTTGAAAGGGAATTCTCGAGGGAATATTAACTTTCCGTGGTAATATCCACCTGCAAACCAGCAAAATATGAGTTAAATGAGTTCTATTTAATAAAAAAATTCCCATCCTCAATTCCCCTGCTTTATTCCTTCTTCTAAACCACCTAAATGAGTGAAAGAAATTGTATTTAATAAATACATATAAAATTATATTAAATAAATCCCACTCTTGGTAAGAGACGAATGACTGACAGCAGCATCCCCATTTCTTCACCTCTTCCCAGTTTTTGGAGCTGTTTTGAGTGGGGTTATTTTGCCTTTCCCCACCCCCTGGAATTCCTGAATTTCCTGCAAACCCCAGGCAGGGATTTACCTTCATATGGGGTCAGCTCAGGCCCTCGCACCACGTAGTGCCTGGAAAAGAGGGAATGGAACACTGGGAAAAAACACAATAGCCAAAAAAATCAGGAGCAGCCTCAGGTAAAGCTTCCCTCTGCACCTGCCCAGACTCCAGGAGAGAGGGAGAAAGAGCTCAGAGCCTGGGAAACCTGCTGCTGCTCAGGGTGAGGGACAGTTCACCCCAACTCCCAGGGGTGCGGGACAATCCGTCCCAATTCCCACCCCAGTTCCTAATTGCCATCCCCAATTCCCACCCCAGTTCTCAATTCTCATCCCCAATTCTCCATCCCCATTTCTCTATCCCAATTCTCACCCCCACCCTCAATTCCCACTCTCACTCCCATCCCAATTCCCCAACTCCCACCCTGTCCTCCACCCCAATTCTTCACCTCCTCAACTCCTACCCCTAATCCCTGCCCCAATTTCCATCCCCATCCTCAATTCCCATCCCAATCCCCATCCCAAATTCCTACCCTAATCTCCATCTGAATTCCCATCCCATTCTCATCCCCATTCCCATCCCAGTTTTCCATCCCCAATTCCCCATTTCCAACTCTCCCCCTCCAATTCCCACCCCAATTCCCAGTCCCCATTCCCACTCTCCAATTCCCATTTCCCACTCCCATTCCCATCCTCATTCCCCATTCCAATTCCCATCCCCAGTTGTCAATCCCCCATTCCCACTCCCATTCCCCCATTTCCCATTCCCCCTTTCTCATTTCCAATCCCATCCCCACATTCCAGGATGTTGGAGGGCAGGGGCTCAGCACAGATGTAAGGCACTGGATCCTTTTGATCCTCAGGTAATCCTGCTTCAGCCTCTGCGTGGCTGTGGTGGGGGCCCTCTTATTGCTGCTGCTGCTCATCTAAATAAAGTAATTCGGCAATTACAATCAAATCCATTCATTAAAATTCATTAATGCAACCTCAGTAAGCACTGAGCTTCATAGAACCTTTCTCAAGTCTTTATAAAATCCACTTTATGGACTGGACGTAAAATATAAATTGAATTATTTTGATTTTTAAGGAGCAAGATCATAGAAAAACCTTAACATAAAAGAATCCCAAAGAATTTTATTTTATGGGTTGTATTTGAGATATAAACTCAATTATTTGGATTTTTACAGTGCGAGAATCATGGAAATATATAATATATCTTAACAATATAGTCTAATTAACAAAAAATTAACTAGTGCAACTTCAATAAGCACAGAGCTTCATAGAACCTTTCTCCAGATCTTTATAAAATCCACTTATGGTTGCATTTGAGATATAAATTCAATAATTTGGATTTAATTTCTATTATTTGAATTTTTAAGGAGCAGGAACCATGGAAAAAGGGGGGAGAAAAGGGGAAGAAAAGAGGGGGAAAAGAGGGTAAAAAGGAGGGACAAAGGGGAGACAAATGGGGAACAAAAGAGAGAGGAGGAAAAGAGGAAACAGGAAAGGAGGGAAAAAGGAAAAGAGGAAGGGAGGGAGTGAAAGGGAGAGGAGAAAAGGAGAAAAATAAGGAAAAAAAGAGAAGGAAAAGGGGGGAAAGGAAGAGGTAAAGAGGGAGGGACTGAAAGGAAACGGAGGAGAAAGGGAAAAGGAAGGAAGGAATGAAAGGGAGAGAGGGGAAAGAGGAATCAGAGAGGGAGGGAAGAAGGGAAAGAGGAATGGAAGGACTGAGAGAGAGGGGAAAGGTGGAAAGGAGGGAGGGAAGGAGAGGGAGAAACAGGAGAGAGAAAAAGGAGAGAGGAAGGAGAAACAGAGAGAGATGGGGAAGGAGGGAGAGAGGAGAACGGCAGAGAGGGGGTGAGGAGGTGAGACAGGAAGGCAGCCGAGGAAAGGAGTGACTGAAATAGAAGAGAAAGATGAAAAAGAGAGGGAAGGAGAGGAAAACGGAGGGAGAAAGGAGAACGCAAGAGAGTGAGTGAGACAGGAAGGCAGCCCGCCCGTCCCTCCCCGTCCCGCTCACCTCTCCGCGGCCGCCAGGCCCCGGGCGGCCCTCCTGCCCGCGGCCGGGGAGGGAGGCAGGCGGGGAGCGGCGGCCGGGCCGCGATGGCGGCGGAGCGGGCGGGGCGGGCAGCGGCGGCCGCGGCTCCCTCACGGCTCCTGCCAAGATGGCGGCACTGCGGAAGGAGCCGGCGGCGCTTCCGGGGCTCTCGCGGCTTCCGCTTCCGGGGTCGCGCGCGCAGGGCGGGAACCGTGAGGGAACCCTGAGGGGAATCGTGAGGGAACCGTGAGGGAAACCCTGAGGGGAAACCTGAGGGGAGCGCGCGCCGGGCCCGCCCCGCGATCCCTGTCGTGACAGAAGCGGGAAAATATCGCGGTCAGGACACGGCCCCGCTCCCTGTCGTGACAAAACCAGAGAAAATATCGCAGTCGGGACACGGCCCCGCGATCCCTGTCGCGACAGAAAGAGAGGAAATATCGCAGTCGGGACACGGCCCCAGCAGGGAGGTGATCGGACACGCCAACTGAGATAATCAGGGATCAGACTTTTAAAAGGTTTTATATAAAAATGTTGAATAAAAGGGGCGATATCCAGCTCAATTTGCCAAAAGCACGGCCTTAGCTTAAAATAATTTTTAATATAT